>JAOTQJ010158661.1:0-136386 GCA_025642045.1 Solanum sejunctum | reverse complement strand
GCTGCAGGTGCGGTTAGTCAATAAAACAGAGGAAACTCTGCCAAAATTTTGGTAGAATTTCAGACTAGGTTATAAAGAAATTTGGTTTAGTATGTGTTTGTGTGCCCCTATCGGGCACTGGTCACGACCCCAGGGTGGGGCGTGACAGATATGAAGTTGGATTTTTAAAATAACAAATGAATTTTTAGATATATGGAAATTATGTTTCTGGGTACTTTCGATGTATATTTTCTGGCACTTTTTGGGGTCGTTTCAATAGTGCACAGTGATATTCTTAACAAGTAAGACCCATGAATAAATTAACCTTAAATCATGAAATTTTTAAGTAAAAAGAAGTTTGGGTATCATGGGTGGAAGGAACCCATGAAAAAAACTTATATAACTTAGCTTTTGACCATTCTTGAAGAAGATTGGAGATGGAGACTTGAAGATTGATGGAGAACCTTAGAATTCGGATGGATTTTGGGACTTGAAATTTGTAGATAAAATATTGTCTAAGTGTTTGAGATAGTATTTGCGAATGTATTGGATGATATTGGAGTAAAATAAGGCTAAGTATAGGTAGTTTCACGCATTGGGACACTTAGACCCAAGACCCAAAATCCTTGGACCAGACAAGAAAAACAGTGCATAAAATACACTGTAGCGCGTCTTTGGCACATCGTGCCAGAGGAGCCGATTGTCATTGGAAATCACATTTTATGATTTTCAAATTTTTTTACAGTTGCTCTTAAATTGGGGTTAGACCTATTTCTCACTCAATTTGACCCCTTGCACAAGAATAGAAAGTTGAATTTTAGATATCACGCACGAGTTTTGAGATATATGAAAATTACAACTCTAGACACATTTGAGGCGCATTTTCGGACACTTATTGAGGTCCTTTCAATTTTTTAGGGGAAAATCCTTACATGCACATCTAAAGCACAATATAGACCATAAAGAAGTGAAATATTATTTAAATGCCTCATAGCCTCTCATTCATAATTGTGGCGCGCTTCATAACAATGAATAGGAATCTAATTGATGTGTTGTGTTGGATTCCAAGGACCATTAACAACCAAGTGTTCTGATACCAAGTTTATCAGGATCTAAGCCTAGGGCCTTGGCATGACACACTGAATGCAGAACCCGAAAGGAACCCCAAACAAGCCTCTTAGCATATTAATCGCACATCCTTGGTCGCGGAATCAAAATAACAACAACAACAGATATCAATAAGGGAAATAAGACTAAGGAATGTCTTTTGATAGTAATAAAAAATTTCAAGAGTCAAGCTCATAACATAATTACATCTTAATATCTAATAACACCTCTAACATGGAATGGAGGGGGGGCCAAGGCATTTTTCAACCTCACCCTCACAGTATCAAGTGTTTAACATAAAGAAATAGGGAATATCAAGAGTAACATAGATAGCATCCTTGATTTGAGGACTTACCAAACCTTAACATTAAAGCATCAAACTAGCCACGTGGATGATGATCGAAAGGTGTTTCAGTCCGTACAGGGTTATATCATGTAGGCGAGTATACTTAGTATGTTTGAATGTAATAAGTATGTGGGATGTAATACAACAATAGTCCTATCTCATAATAATAAAATGCTTAATTATAATCAAGGAACATAAACTCAATATCAAATATACAGTCAAATGTTACACAACATGCATATGATGGGCCAAATAGCCACCCACTCACGTTATGATATAACCTTTTCGGAGAGTGTACCAATACTCCTACCTTATGACAAAGTCTTTTTGATAGGTAGTATAAGACGTTCCCTACTTTACGATATAATATTTTAGGTAGGAGTCGTGAATTGTTCTACCTTAAGGAATGGCCTTTTGGGTAGTATTATAGAATGTCCTTACCTTATAATATAATCTTTTCAATAAGAGCCATGAATAGTACCTTACATCATGGGCTTTTTCCGTACTTGTTATAATGTGTCCTTACCTTACGATATAATCTTTTCGGTAGTTGCCATGAGTTATTCTACCTTATGGCATGGCCTTTTCGGTAGGTCTTATAAGATGTCCAGATCTTATGATATAATCTTTCTAGTTGGAGCCATAGAAATAGTTCACCAAACCATCACATTCAAGTACCAAGAAAGGACTTCACATTTTCCCAAAAACATAATAAAACATAGAGCCCAACAATTCACTCGCAATGCCATAGGTACTTTACATGAATTCAATGCATATATGCAAGCCCTTAATCACCATAATGTCACTTTACTTATAAACAATGCATTAGACCATCAATAACTTAAGAATCCTTGACTTGACATTTTATCAAACACTTGGTGTGCACATATGAGTACATGTTCAAATCATGCAAAATGCAAGAGTATGGATCATGAAGTAGTGAAATCAATGCATCTTAAAGTCATGAAAATCACCCCACCAACATCATGGTAAAACCATATCATAGGTAACTTGTAAATCATATCAAAACCTCATAATAGTTCATAGATTTCATAGCTTGAATCATGTGTAGTCTCAATAGACAAAAAATTATTCATAGTATAAACTTAAAATAGATATTATGCATAATCAATATTATTTGACAAAAGCCCAACATATTTCATGCTCATATTTCACAATAATAGATACCCATAAGTTGTTCAATTTGAAATCATGAAATTTTCATAAAATAGGAAGGAAACCCATATACCTTAAACTTGGGGTTTTGTTAATATAGACTTGAAGGAGATTTGAAGCTTGAATGGAGTTCTTGAGGTCCGAAACTAAGCTTGGGACACTTAAATTTAGATGGGAATCTTGATAAAATGTTTGAGAGGTTTTTGAGAGGGTTTTTGAGTGATATAGAGTTTAAAAATGGCCAAGCATAATTGCTTGCAAGCATATGTCTGCATGGGGCTATGACCCTAATGCCCTTAGCTGAAATAGCAAAAAATAAGGAAGTGCTAACACTGCACTGTGATAGGTTTCCATTGTTGAGACATCGCGCATCCTCTCTATTTTCAAAAATTTTGCGAAAATTATTTTTTACTACATATCTTCTAAAATTCGAATTATACCTATTTCCCACTCAATTTTCCCCCTGATCAAGTATCTGAAGTCAAAGTTTATATATCACACACGAATTTTATGATATATATAAAAATTATAATTATGGGTATTTTCAAAGCACATTTTTAGGGCATTTCACTTCTTCAACAATATTAAAGTATAAGAGTTTTTCATCCATGGGTCCTCCACCCATAGAGTCCAAAACCCTTTTCACTAATTCCTTAAAATTGAAGGTAGAGTCCATTATGGGTACATCCTATTTCTTTTATTAAACATGAGTTATGTTGGAAATTATTATCTCTTGAATTAAAATGCAAGAACTCATTTAGGGATTGATATTATGAATTACTTTATGACATTTAAGCTATGTATGTTATGACACTATAAAATGTTATGAAATTTAAGGATTTTGACATGATTTATGTGATGCCCAACCTACGGTTTTATCAATGTTTAAAGTAGATTGCTTTGAATGGTTTTAAGTGAATATGTTTTACCTCATTCATGCACATTACTCTTGAATTTAATTATTTTAAGTTCTAATGCACAACCCACCATGATTTTGAATTAAGATTATGTGATGAAGTATCTTATGTTGATGAAGGGCTTTATTACAAGTTATGCAAGTCATGAATATCAGGAATAATCAATGGCTATTAAGTATATTATGATTTCATAGAAATGTTATGAAAATTCTTATGCTTTATGTATTCTGTGGGATGTTGACTTTTTACCGAGAGGACCTTGGTAGATTTTCGTTGTCTCTAAACTATGTGCCACCGTAGGTTATTACTATTTTCCTAATGGATCTTACACTAGTGGATCCAAAAACCTATTGAAAAAGCAATGTCATAAGGTAAGGATATTATGTAACACCTACAAAAAAGGCAATACCTTAAGGTAAAGATATCATGTAACACTTACAAAGAAGGAAATGTCATAAGGTAAGGATATCATATAACACCCATCGAAAAGGCAATTCCTTAAGGTGAGGGTATAGTCTACCTTAGAATGTAGTCTAGTCCTTTTTTCATATGGAAGAATCCTTGAGATTTCATGTGATAGCTCACATGGTCTAGATTTTGATTAGGGTCTCCTCCAACATATGTATGTTATGATATGAACTTATGCTTATACCTCTTATGTATGTTTTAAGTAAGGCATTGATCATTCATGTCATATTAATTTTGTTGCCTTTGTTTATCAATATGCATCTTGATTATATTATCTTATGATATCTCATTGTATTGTATCACACTTACTTAATACATTCAAAGTATTAATGCATATTTTTTGCCTACATGATCTACAAATGTAAGGATCAAAGCTCTTCCCCATCCACCTCCTCATTATGAGTTTGACATGTGAAGATCCTTGCTTGTGGTGGTTCTTCTAGTTCGTGGGCAAATTCCATTTTCTATCTTGCTTATGTTAAGAGATTGCTACTTTATTATTTACTTTTGAGAGTGAGCCCAGGACATGTCTTGGCTCCCGCTTCACTCATGACTAGAGGTATTATTAGATGGCATATTACATATGACTCATGCAATATTTTGTGTCTATGGAAATTCCACTTAGTCCATATCCAATGTATGATGTAGCTTTTAATAATTTTAGGAATGTGGTGAACGTCCTATCTCCCTACTTCCTATAAAGGGCATCTCATGTCTTCTTTCCCTAAGACTTACTAGTTGTGTTTTGAATGATGGGAATTTCTTACCTTTTATCTCATAGAGTGTATCTGAAATCCCAAATCCCCTTAGTATTACTTGTTGTTGATTGAATTATACTTTTTAACAAAGGATTTGCTTATGTATGCTATGAGACTTTTTTGGGGTATATTCGGGTTCCCCTTTCGCCATGTCGCAACTATGCCCTAGGCTTGGGTCGTGACATGATTTGTTTGATGATTTTGCCCTAAGATATGAAACCTTTCTATATGGGTATTATTGGAATACTTTTGGATTGGATCTTTTCACTCTTGGAAGTGGTTAATCATTTCGAAGGTTGAATTCAAGGGCTACTTTTTGGTAGAGTATTTGAGTGCGGTTTCAACATTCGCAGTAGGCTTGGCTCCTTCTTGAGACTGAGATTGGGTAATTGATTATTCTCATGTTGTAGTATATGGGATAAGATCGTATCACGATTGGATCAAGGTTGTATTGAATGGGAGAAACTTTACTTGTTGTGCTTGTTCATGAAATTATTCCATATTGATGATTTGTGACATAATTTTTGAGAATTAAACTTGTGTAATAAATTTGAGAAATGTGTTATATTGTGAAATGGGATGCATTGAGGCATGAATTGAATTGAGAAATGTTGTATATTATAAAATAAAATACACTAAGGCATGATATGATTTGAGAGATGATATAGTTGTGAAAAATTATGGGTCCTGGCATATTTTGAAAACTAATAAGAATTCCAAAGGATTGTTGCATGTTTTAAAAGAGTTTTCTTCCCATTGATTTTGAAGAGGGTGTTCATCATGAAACTTGAACTTTTGACTATTTTATCACTTTGAGACTTGTATTGAGTTAATTTTGCTCATCTATTGTAATATAAATACACATCCATCCTCATACATGCATTCATATCATGAAATAAGGGAAATGAGATTATGGCAACACTTTTTTTGTAAGATAACAAGACACTTTACAAATCTTCATATTTTGAGTTCCTGATAATGGTAATTTGAGAGTAAGATATTGGATACATTGTGATAGATATCAGTATCTTGAGTCCCTGAGGTAGCAGGTTAATGGATACATGGTGATTGATATCAGTATCTTGAATCACTAAGGTGGTAGGCTAGTGAATATGTTGTGATTTATTCATATATATTGAGTCCTTGACCATTGAAGTTTGGTGGCGAGTAGTTGAAACATGATGATTGATATTAGTATCTTAAGTCTTTGAGGTAGCACGATATTGTATACTTTCTAATTTATACCTATATCTTGCATCCTTGAGGTGCTAGGGTACTTGATACAGTGTGCTACTACCAGTGCACAGGCATTACCAATTTATTATATACATTTAACCCCCATTATGTAACATATTAATGTCCCTTTGTGCATGAGTTATTGATAGTTGGTGTGTGTCGTACCTGTGTATTTATTTTATTCACGTCATTATATATCAATTGGCGGCATCAGTACTAGACTATCTTTCCTATATGCAGGTGGAATTATTTTTAGTTTATCAGATAGTTTAATTAATTCCTAATACTTAGTCAGTTAAACCTACTGGATACATGTGAATTGTATTCAAACTTATTTTTGCATCCCTTTTTTAATGCAGATTCTAGATAAAGCTATCCTCACAGCAACTGATGATTCTAGTGAAGATATTATATCAAATTTAGTGAGATTTACTATATTCGCACCACCACCAGTTGTTTCTTTATTTGGAGTCTTTATTTTTATTCAGACATTAAGTAAGATGTATTATTTCAAAATTCTACCTAGTTTTCAAATTTGTATATATGTTCTTTATATATATGACACATATGTATTGTTTCAAAGTTGTATAGATGTTCTTTATATTTATGACACTTTATTTTCGAATAATTCATGTGTATTTCTTTACTTTTGTTTGTGGGTTGACTTTCCTTTGAGAGTCTCCTATGTTATTTTACTTTTCGACTTACCCATTAGGTTGAGTCGAGATGTGTGACAATATGATCTCAATTTTTTATCGTGAAAAATTAGTATTAGAGCACTAGGTTCACAAGTCTTATGGGTTAAAGAGCAGGGTGTTTAGCAAAATCTTGTGGATCAGTATGTAGATGTTTGTATCTATATTCGAGAGGCTACAAGATGCTTATTGGGAAAACAATTTCTTTTATTGATTCTTTTTATGCAATTCATTCATATTAGAGTGATGTAAATTCTAATCTATTTATTTTGTATTAGGGGTATTAGTCAGGTTTAGGATGACAACTTTAACTAAAGAATGATCTAGTAAGGCCCTTCCAGGGATCAAGTAGGTGTCTCCGAACAGCAAAACCAAAGCCCATTGACTTACCACTTGGCCATGCCCCATTTAGATTTCTATATAATACAAATAAAGTATATTGTTGATTTTGTTTTTTTGTCAACTTGAACTTCGACTTTTCTTAGTTAGAGTATAGGCTTGGGCTTCGATTTGGGACTCTTAATCGATCAATCGAATAGGAAAACACCTTTCCTCTTTCACTTTCTCTCCACTCTTGCTCCTGTTGCTTCTTGTCCAAGTTTATTTCATGCCCCTTTCGGTTACTTTGTTCCCTTTTATATTTGGGAAAGGATGAGTTTGATCAAAAGAGCTCTGAGAGGCTTGTTGGATTGGTATCTCACAAATTTGATGGTACAATAGAGGAATGAGCATATGACTATTTGACTAAGTGTGAATGGACTTGGAAGTTAGCAAAAGGGTTTACTGATTATCCCTAAGAGGTTACAACCTCTCTTATACATTAAGTGGTTGTCTCAAAGTATATTATTCATACAAGGATGATTGAGAGCATTTGACAGGTTACACAAGGCGGCATCAAGAGGTTTCATCATTAGGGTTATTTTGATGGTTACCCACAAAGGGATAGGGAGTTTTTAACTTCAAGAACCTATGATTACCAGGCAGGCTAGCATATAGAACTATTCAGAGGACAAAATGTATAAGGGAATCCATATCTGGCTAGACTAGCCATGGACATTTACTAGGTTCAAGTAAAGCGTGTTGGTGCTTCAAGTTACCTTCTGTGAAGATTCTGGTCCCTGAGGTTGTTTAACACATAATAAGGATGATGTAGTGACAATCAAGATCAAAACTTTTTTCGTGGCTTCATAGAGTGGGCATATGCCATAAAGGTATAATATAACTACTATGGAAATTTATGTTCACTTGTTAGGAGTATGGGTTGTGTCACTTCTACCATCAATTTCTTTGTGAAAGTGTGCACAATGCTTTGTTGGAAATAAGGCTAATTTGGTAATGTATTGTAGTCATTCAATGAGTTATTTGAGTACGACCTCCTCAGTGGGTATGAAGTAAGTTAGTGGTGGATCTTGTTGGTTTTTTCATATGACACTAGAGGGTCTTGTACGACCAATGGATTTTATGATATGACACTTGGTGGGAATGAAGTGTCTTGTATGACCAAGTACTAATGGGTCTTTAGTGGTACACCTTGCCATATATTACGGTTTGATTATATATTTGGAAAATTAGTTAGTTACTATAGATGCTCTGGATAAACATTTGAGATAATGATACCGTAGTTGTAGATCTTGATATGGTATTCTTATGTTTAAGTGTGAATTTATCCTTTAGAGATCTAATTGGAGACCAATGGTTTTGTTATAAGCTAAAATGAGTGAATTTCTTTTGAAGGCACAAACTTAAGCACCAAGAAGATTTCAGTAGATTACTTATATGAAGTAAACTGAGAATGTTGTGCATGTAAAATTTCAATACTTTATTGGGTTTGACTGGGATATCTTAGGTTTGAAGTCTCATATCAATTATAGGAACAATATTACAGAGTGACTTGGCCTTGTTTATATTATTCACCTGTGTGTCAAATTTACTCAAAATTAGCGGACAAGATTTCAGAAGGAAATCTACAAGTGTTTTGCTTAAGTAGGAGAATATGACTTTTTGTATTTTTTGAATTCAATAACTAGTACGACTTGAATCTCTAATAAAGTATATGGTGAGTTTGATGAGAAAATTATTGATGATAAATTAAGTTATGAAATTTCCACAAACTCCGATGTACTAGTTAATGCTAGTCAAAAATGAAATTGGTATATAGTGCGCAAGTTAGGATTTAAATTTTTGTCTAAGTGTATATACATGATAGTAGGATTCATCAAGGCATGGACAGACAAGGTAATGAAAACTATTCTCCTTATGACTTATTGAGCATTTGAAAAAATTTGTGCCAAGTATAGGTTAGAGATGGTGAAGAAGCTTAGTGAAGTTTTCATTTGAAGAGTGAGTTTAAGTAGAAGGTAATTGTTGGCAAGTTTTGGTCAAGGAATGATAGTGATAAATAGGTGTTGAAAAAGGAAAAGAGACATGGACATCAATGAGTTCAAGCATTTAGGATTACAATGTGAGTGTGAATTTTTACTTTAAGTTTAGATTTGGCAGTACAAGGTGGGCTGGAGCAGCATCGGGTTACAAAGGGATGTCAACTACTTATCTAAATATTTGAATTTGATTTAGGTGACAAACAATGATATATGAGAGATTTCTGTTTTGAGTTATATTAGATTGTTCATTCCTCATAGATGACTTATAGGTGCTCTACAGAAAGAACTTACCATCTACATCAACATTGATAATTTTGAACCAAGTTGATACTATTTTATTGATGGAAGCCACATAGATCATTTAGATGAATTATATGAATTATGGGGTAAAGTGGAAGGAAGAATATTTTCGTAAGATCTCAGGAAAAAGTATTAAGACCACTATATTGGAGTCGATTGCACACATTGTGCAGCGAATTCAAAATTATCCCAACAAAATCATCTTGGTACTTAACCAGATCGAAAGCTCTGTGTGAGAGAAAGGGAAAAATGCATGGGAGAAAAATAATGCAAAGCACCAAACTAGAAAAGCAAGAAGCTATTATTATCAAAGCTTCCAAGTTATGGTCTCTCCAATTTCATCACACCAAAATGTGATTTCTTTACCAAGAATCTCAACTTTTGAAGCTGGTTGCTCAATTGTTCATGGGGGTTATTTCATATATACAAAGAAAGCCTCAATGTAAGCGCAAAGTGTTAGTGTCGAATCTTAAGTCTTATACTGCTTGGAATTATAGAAAACTTCTACCTTAAGTAGAGCACAATGAGGAGTTTGTTAAGTCAATTCTTAATGAAGAACTTAGATTGTTAAGTTGTTTTCTTGAATAAAAATGAGATCTCTCCAAATGGGTTGGATTGGGTATTGAGGATTCATGTATTAGTATGTTTTTTGAAGGGATGCTCAGTATTCTTCTCTCTTTTTTTGTCCTCTCACCTCTATCTTTTCTACTAAATCCTTTGCTTCTATGGTTGTTTGTATTCAAACAACCACAGAAGCAGTAAACAAACAAAAATTAAACGAAATATAATCCAATTTGAGTCCACAGAATACATTATATACCCTTATGAAATTTAAGCCCCTCACTGTAACGAGGTTATAGATTATTTTCTCCCAGGATAAAATAGATTAACAACTATAGAATAGTGGTACCTCAAATTCTTGTAGTTTTCAGCAAACTCAAGAACCAATAATGGCTTTCACACAAACTCAAATTTTACTTTGTATGAAAATTTATATGTAAGAGGAAGAAGAACATTTTTATGTCTGGCGAAATGCAGAAGGATATCTACTTATAGGGAACATCAGGTGTGAATCCATCTGTTCAGAATAGGCATAGTGACTTTTGGAAAGGAAGGTATCTATCTAAAGGAATAACTTTTACGCACAAATTTTAAAATATAGTTAAATGTCATGACTCAGACCTGGGCTCTAGGAATGTCATGGTGAATAGGGACTTGAGAGTCCCCAAACCAAGCCTTAAAGTACCAAAATTCACATCATCGGTTCAGAAGCACATTCAAATTAAACACATAATTCTAAGGGACGAGAAAGTAGGACTCAAGCAATAGGGCAAATCAGGACAAAAGATATTCCATATTTCCACATCAAACATATATATAAATGTCATATTTCTCATAATAAATCAATAATAGTTATATCCAAAGAATAACCATAACCATAAGGATCAAATACAACACATAGCATATAGATCCGATGAAAGTCTACAAGATGTCCAATAATACCTCTAGTAGTAAGATAGGATGGGGGTTAGGACATGTCCCAGGATCACCATCAAAATAAAGATATCATAATCTAAAACAACATAACGTAGAGGAATGGTGGCTTGCCCCAAAAATGTGCTTCAGAAATGCCCATAATCATAATTTTCATACATCTCAAAATTCATGTGTGATATCAAAAATCAAACTTCATATTCTCAATCAGGGGAAAATTGGAGTGGGAAATGGGTATAATCTAAATTTTGGAGGACTCAGAGAGAAAAATAAAATTTGCTAATTTAAGATTTCTAGACAGCATTCGCGCCTTGGATGCGATGTGCTAGGGCAGCGGAGTAGTACAAAAGTGGCTTGTGCAATGGGTTCGCGTCGTGCCAAGGACGCATAATAGTTTATATTTTTTCTTGGTCCTTCTATTTCAGCCAAGGGCATTGGGTTCATAGCCCCATGCCCACTTATGCATGAAACTGCCCATACTTAGGCATTTTTCAACTCTATATCACTTAAAAACCCTCACAAAAATCTCTCAAAGACTTAACCAAATATGTTATTAAGATTTCAAGAATTTATGCTTAACTTTGGAACTCAAAGGTTCTCTTCAAGCTATATGTCATCTTCAAGAAAACTCAAGTTTGAGGTATGTGGGTTTCATCCATTGGGTCCTTTCACTTATGGAGCCCAATCTTCTTTTTATGAAAATTATATGTTTTCAAGTTGTATCATCTATATGTATTTTTTATTATGGATTATGGGTAAAAATTATGTTGGGATTTTATGAAATATTGATAGATTATGCATGTCTATCTATTTCAAGCTTATACCATGATTTATTATATCTATTAAGGCTATGCATGTTTTGAGCTATGAAACTATGATCTATTATGAGGTTGGATGATAGATTTTGAGGAACCCTAGATGGGGGTTTTACCACATGTTTGTGGGTTGATTTGCATTGAGTTTACTCATCTTATTTCACTCTTGAGTTGCATGATTTTGAACAAGCATCATGAACCGACCAAGTGTTTGACGAAATGTGAAGTCAAGAATTCTCAAGTTATTAATGATCTATTTCATGATTTACAAGTCAAGTGACTATATGATGATTAAGGGCTTTCAGGTATATATTGAATTCATGAAAAGCATCTATGATGTTACAAGTACCAAGTTAAGCCCTATTTTAAGATTTTTACCTCTTGTGAGGCATTTATGTTAAAGTAAGGGTTCATGTTTTATTATTATTACTCTCAAGTTTCAAGCTAGGCTCACCATTAGAGGTCAAGCATATTTATAGGCTACTCACTTCTTATTCTTATAAGCTATTCATGTTATTATTATAGTATGATTATTTCAAGTATTTCGTGGGATTAGACTTAGTATCAATGGATTGGATGTTGGCATGGACTATCTTCAAGGGCCCATACTCCTTTCGTCAAACTACGTGACAAGATAGGATCATGCTTTACCCATGATATACTAGTGTCAATTTAGTGCACTTTATCATAAACTCCACCACAAAATGGGATGGGTTCCTATAAGGGGGTTACTTATAAAAAATGGGACGGTCTCCCGTAAGGTGAAGTATGGTTTACCTTGGCAAGTATACCACCTCTTTACTAATGAGAGGTAATCATCGGGATTGGAAGTTGTAGTTGCTTGGTCTTACTCATGTCGGTAAGGGTCTCTTCCCCCATATGTATTCTATTTTATGCTAGTTGAATGACTTACAGGCATGTTTTACTTCAAGCATTGATCATGCATACCATATTGAGGTAACACTTATCTATTGCTAATTATTATGAATTTTGATTATATAATGGCCTAGTTCTTGTTCAATTTCATCCTCATACTTAGTATATTCAAACGTACTAATGCATACTTTATGCCTATATAATATTACCATGTAGGGACCGGAGCACCATTTGATCATCCTCTATGTGGGTGTGCGACCCTTTGAAGCATACTTTGGTGAGTCCTTAAGTCCGAGGAAACTATTTTTATTACTCTTGTTATTTGGGGGCATCTTTTTGTCGAATAATTTGCTACTATGAGGGTGAGACCGAAAAGTGTCTTAGCCTCTGCTTCATTCTATTTTAGAGGTGTTGTTGATATTATAATGTACTTATGCTTGAGTTTGACTTTTTAATGATTTAGTGATTAATAGAGACTCCCATTAGCCCCATTTCCCTTTTTATTATATCTGTTTTGTTTTTTATTTTGCTTTGACTACCAAGGATGTGTAATTGATATGCTAAGAGGCTTGTTTAGGTCCCTTCAGTTTCCTATTTGCTGTGTCACGTCTAGACCCTTGGCTTTGGTCATGAAAAACTTGGTATTAAAGAATTATGTTGTCAATGGTCCTCAAAATCCAAAACACCACATCGATTAGAGCCTTATTCATGGTTGTGAAGTGTGCCACAACTATGAATGGGAGGCTATATGGAGTTTTAGGAAATGTCATTTCACTTCTTCATGGTGTATATCGTGCTTTAAATATAAGTGTAAGGCTTTTTCCCCTAACGAATGCTCTTTGCTATTCTAGATCATACAAATTCCAAGAGGAAGACTAAAGAGAGCTCGTACACCCAAAGAACAATCGACTCCTCCTACTCCTCAAGCTCCTCAAGGAGAAAGGGTAGCCCGAGATGAGTTCTGAGATTCTATTAAAATGTTGGATCATGCTATGACCAACCAAATCAACCAAGGGGTCCAAGCCCCTTATGCTCCTACTCCAGCTTCTAGGGTGAGAGATTTCACTAGAATCAACCCATTGGAGTTCCATGAGTCCAAGATGGATGAGGATCCCCAAGAGTTCATAGATGAGGTATATAAGGTTCTAACCATCATGGAGGCCAATTTGGAGGAAAAGGTGGAGTTGGCAGTCTACTAACTCAAATGGGTGGCTCAAATTTGGTTTACACAACGGAATTTATAAATGGGAAATGATGATGCTATCCCTTGGGAAGAGTTCAACGTTGCATTCCTCAACTAGTTCTTTCTTATCGAGCTAAGAGAGGCTAATATGATAGACTTTATGAACCATAAGATAGTTTCCATAAGTGTGATGGAGTATTCCCTTAAGTTCAACCAACTCTCCAAGTATGTTTCGTAATTGGTTGCCAAAATTAGGTTAAGGATGAACAAATTTGAGTCAGAAGTTTCTGGATTAGTAAATGAGGAGTGTCATACCACCATGCTAGTAAGTGGTATAGATTTGTCCCACCTCATGACATATGTCGATCAACTTGAGGGGGAAAAACCTTAGAAAAAAAGAAGTCATATGTCCAAGAGGGCTCATTTTGAAGGTAGTTTCCAAGGATCTGTCAGTTTCCAAATGGCCACAGGTTCTAAGGCCAAGGGTCATCAATGCTCCTACCAAGAGGTTTGCCAATAATAGAGTGACCAACCCAAGGTTCCAATGAGGTAATGGAGAGATGGCGAAACCTATATGCCTAAGGTGTGAAAAGAATCATAGTAGTCCATGTTTGAGGAATTCTAATGCTTACTTTGGTTGTGGTGAAACATTATTAATTGTTGTCATGCTCAAAGCAAAGGTAGAGATGGTCGCCCACAAGGTCTAGGTGCAAATCCGAGTTAAAATGAAAGAGGAGGCCAACAAGGTAGTGCTCCAAGGCAAAATAGATCCTATGCTCTTTAAGGGAGATAAGTGGTAGATGAGGTGCCTGCTGTTGTCACCAATATGTTAATGGTTTTTGATTTTGATGTGTATATATTGATAGAGTTGGGTACGACTCTTTCTTTTGTTACTCTTTTGTTGCAAAAGAGCTTCATGTTAGTCTCAAATTATTGTGTGAACCTTATTAAGTGTCTACCGACGTTGGTGACTCATTGTTGCTAAAAGAGTTTATAAAAATTGTTCCATGTTCATATTGCATAAAGACTTACCTTGTGATTTTGTTGAGTTAGATATGGTGAATTTTGATGTTATTATTGGGATGGATTGGTTGCATGCATAATATAGTTTTATTGATTGTAGAACCCGTACGGTTAAATTCTAATTCCCTAATGAGTCTTTCCTTGAGTGAGAAAGTCGTGATGTGATGGTCAAGGGTAGATACATTTCTTGTCTTAAATCAAAAAAGTTGATTTCTAAGGGTATTCTCTATCATCTTGTAAGGGTTAGGGATGTTGAGTCCAAAGTCCTTTCTATAGAGTTTGTTTAGTTTGTTAATGAGTTTCTTGATGTCTTTCCTAATGAGCTTCCCAATATTTCTCCCGCAAGGGAATAGACTTTGGTATAGATGTCCTTCTTGATACTCAATCCATTTATATTCCCCTTATCATAGCCTTGGCGGAATTGAAGGAGTTAAAGGAGCAATTGACGGATTTGTTTGAGAAGTGTTTTATAAGGCCTAGAAAGTCACCTCAGGGTGCACTAGTGTTATTTGTGAAGAAAAAGGATGGTTCTCTTAGAATGTGTATTGATTACCGGAAACTTAATAAAGTCACCATAAAGGAAAAGTACCCTCTCAGAAGAATTAACGACCCTTTTGATCAACTACAAGGGGCTATTCACTTTTCTAAAATTGATCTTTAGTCCGGGTATCACCAAGTGAAAGTGACATTCCCAAGATGGATTTTTGGACTAGGTATGGGCACTTTGAGTTTGTGGTTATGTCCTTTGGGTTGACTAATGCACTGGATATATTTATGCATCACATGAATAGGGTCTTTAAACCCTACTTGACTTGTTTGTTGGTCATTTTTATTAATGATATTTTGATTTATTCCCATAGTGAGGAGGAGCATGTAAATCACTTGAGAGTGGTTTTACAAATCTTGAGGGAGGAAAGATTTTATGATAAATATGAAAAATATGAATTTTTAGTTGAAAGAGGTTGCTTTTCTAGGGCATATTATGTCGGGTGATAGCATTAATGTGGATTCAAAGAAGACATAGGTGATTAGAAATTGGTCTAGGCCTTTGACTCTATCGGATATTAGGCGTTTCTTGGGTTTGACAGGTTATTATAGGAGGTTGGTAAATGGATGCTTTTCTATTGCTTCCCCTATGACAAAGTTGACCCAAAGAAGGTGGTTAGAGCTTCTTAAAGATTATAATATGGGTATGCATTATCACTTCGACAAAGCTAATGTTGTGGCCGATGATCTATGCAAAGTGTCCATGGGTAGCCTAGCTCATGTTGAGGATCGAAGCAAGGAGGAGGCTAGATTGACGGTTAGGTAGGAGGAAGTTGATAATGGTGGTGTCGTGGTTGTTGACGGTTCTAAGTGTTATTTGGTTGAGGAGGCAAAAGGCAAAATAAGATCCTCACCCTGCCTTGCCAGAGTTGAAGGCCTTCGTGAAAGATGGTAAAGTGGAGGTTTTCTCCCAAAGGGGAGATGGTGCCCTTAGATAGCAAGTTAGATTGTGTGTGACAAATTTGGATGACTTGAATGAGTTGATTTTGAAGGAGCCCCATAATTCATCCTATTTCATCCACCCCGATTCTACAAAGATTTATAGAGACTTTAGGGAGGTATATTGGTGGGGTGGTATGAAGAGAGACATTGCCAAGATCATATTTGGATGTCACAATTGCCAACAAGTTAAGGGTGAAAATCAAAGGCTGTGTAAACATGGATTTTACGGTTAGCTTGCCTAAGACTAGGAAACATTCTGACTCCATTTGGGTTTACAAAATCAGCTTACTTTCTACTGGTCAAAACTACTTATGGTGCCGAAGATTATGCCAAATTGTATATTCATGAGCCGGTTAAACTACAGGGAGTGCCTTTGTCTATCATTTCGGATCATGGTGCTCAATCCACTTCTCACTTTTAGAGGTCCTTCCAAAGAGGTCTTGGTATGAAGATTAAGCTTATCATGGCCTTTCACCCTCAAACGAAAGGTCAAGTCGAGAGGACTATCCAAACTCTTGAGAATATGCTTAAGGCTTGTGTTTTAGAGTTTAGGGGTAGTTGGGATGAACATCTTCCACTTATTGTGTTTGCTTTCAAAAATAACTACCACTCAAAAGCATTGGTATGGCTCTATAACACCCTACCTCTTACAATACTAGTACTATATAAATGAAACATGATATGGCTTTTTAAATTAGTGCCAACTTTTAAAAGTCCTTGAATCTCATGTTATATGGTGATATGTGCATCTAACGCTTAAGAGGGTCGAGTATATACATGTTTTATATCAAATTAAAGAGATCATGGCCCTAAACAAAGTGGGATAATTGAGGTGCTTGTAGGACTTAAGAAGCTAGCAGGTGAGTCACCTACTTGCTTAGCTTAAATTTGCTAGCTAAACGGAGACGAGGCCCAATGCCGAATTTATCCAAGTCTGATTATAAATAAAGTCCGTGTTAAGGGTGTAACTTTAGACTATGTTTTAAAATAATAAATATAATTTATTTTCAGCCCAAAATGAATAATAAAAGGGCCCAAGTCCACCACAACCCACTTAGCTAATTGGGCCCAAACTAAGTGAAGAGGAACTTAGAAAATGGGCAACCAAGGGCCATCAACTTTGAGACCCATTTAGGCCCAAGTGTAAGGGACAAGCTGCTTCATCACAAGGTTATTAATATGTGTTAATATGTGGTGAAAAGTTCAAAATAAAGTCGTCTAAAGATACTCTTTAAAAGGGCTCAAAAAAGCTCCTTAATTCACTTCACTTTGGAATAAATTTTCAGCTTTCCTACAGACTCTTTTTCTCTATTTATTTCACTTCACAAGGCAGCCTACACAACCCTCTAGGGTTCTTGAAGGAAACTTCAATCTTTAAGGCTAAGGTAAGTTGACATATCCATATATTTGTTACACTTATCCCATGAGCAACAAGAAATATATGCTAGTTATGCTTGCTGAAATTGTTGGACAACATGTGTTTCGAATGTTGTTCTTTATTTTTCTTGTTCATTTGGAAGCTTTTCTCTTTTTGGTTGGATTGATTATGAAGGGTAGATACTGTTCTTAATGAGTATTGGTTTTATGATGATGTATAAAGTCTTCTACACCAGTTTTACAGTCCGCAAAAGTGAGTTCTTGTGTGATATTGTAATTGTGCTCGTAATAGAAACTGTGGGTTGATTAATTGAGGACTATAGTCTCACGTCCTCTACCTATTTTGAGGACTTTTTTTGAACTATTTTGGGACTGATTTTATGTGTATATAGGGTGGGTACTATTTGGTTAAAGTTGGAATAGGTTTGGAATTATCGACGTCAAAATGTAGCGAAGGGATGTAACACTATGCCGCCCATTTGTATATTGTGTAGAATTGTTATGTGTTGTGCCTTCTGGGCTACTGTAGGACTGATATGGCACTAAAATAGGCTGCACATGATATGTATATGAGAATGTGTATTATAAAATACGATTAGGGCTGGAAAGGTTGAAAGAATATGCTTGGGTTTATAATTATATACTTGCTTCCCGTATGTTTTTTTTTTATGAGATTGGGCTGCCAAGATGTACTTATTGGCTTCTAATGCTAGTTTTATCACCTACTATATTATAGATAAATATTTGGAGGAAGTGAAGGTTATCTTGAGGTAATAGCGAGGTCGTACAACGAGGTTTGTAAGGATACTTGATTTCGTATTATTTGGCAAGAAACATAGATCCCTCCTTGGCGCATAAAGCCACTTACTAACTTTGACACAACTATTAACTATGTATCAACTCTTTTACATGTTCATATGCTCCTATACATAGTCACCTTTAAATATGTATACATACTTGGATACCAAGATACACGAGTTCATTCTACTAAATAAAGTTCATGTGTTATTCTACCTCCTATGCATTTCATTATTTGGGTAACCTACTCTTTTCATTGTGGTGTTGCCTTTTGTGATTATTTGCATATCATATGTTGTATATATAGTCCAAAAACTCTAATATTATGATTACCAAAAGAATCATCTCAAAGGCAATTAAAAGATAAAGTAAAGTATATTGCTTGTTAATGGGTGGTAACCCGAGGGGTGGAAGAATCACCTAGACAGGGTCGATCCTATCATGGGGGGTAGCCCAAGGGGTTAAAGAAAAAGTTTAGCCAGGGCCAATCCCGATATAGATTTTGCACTGATCAGTTGGTCATTTGTATTACATGATGTTCACAAATTATACAGTAAAGGTAAAGTAATAAAAAGAATATAAAGTACATGATCACACAGTATAACTAAAGGTTGTCTCTTATCCTACACCAGTGCATAGTTTCATTTGAGTTGTTACATCATATACAGTATTTACTACCTTACATATTCAGTATATTATCTCATACTGATGTCCCTTATGGGGGACTTGCATTTCATGTTGCAGGTACAGGTTCTAGTAGATCTCCCAAGTAGGAGTACAGGATATCCAGCTACTATTACTAAGCTCCAGGTTGCTTCGGAGGTTTGTGTGTCTAGAGCTTATATTTTTGTATTGTATAGTTAGTCAAGGCAGGGTCTATCTCGACCCTTATCAGATACTTTTCCTTATTTAGAGGCTTTGTAGACTATGTAAATTAAAGTGTGGTCATGTCTCTTACCTTAGACACCATGGCCCCAACGTCCTAGCTATATGCATTTCCTTTTAGCTTATTATTACTATTTACTTTCTTAATGGCATGTCGAATGTAGAAACCCCTTATAATATGTATAGAGAGTGCATAGATACAGGTTGGTTCTCCTGAGCCTTATTAGCAATAGATGCCAGTCCACCTTAACGGGATTTTGGGCGTGACAGAAGTGGTAGCAGAGTGGGTCATACTAGGGAGTCTACAAAGTTGTGTCTATGTAGAATCTTGTTTATCAATGTGTTATGCACCACATTTATAAGCAGGAGGCTACGTGGCATTTAGGAATTGTTACTTTCTTTTCATTCTTTAGATCGTGCCATAGAGCCAAGTGCAATAGGCGTATTATGTCTAACTCCTAACTTGTTTTATCCAGCAAGTATGCGAGAAACTAGACAAAACAAAGGTAAAGGAAAGGGAGTAGAAATGGTGGTTACTATACCCGATCAGGCGAGACAACGAAATGAGGTCCAAGAGAAGTCTCTGTCACAGACATCACTAACTCCTCCAGCTCCTAATGACCCCAGAGGTAGTGAAATTACCCCAGAACCACCTATTGATGCTACCACGTAGGATCTGAGAAATATAGACCAACTATTGACCTATATAGTTGTTGGCCAAGTTCAAAGACAGGAAGGTCAAGTTATAGGTGCAGGTGGTGCGAATATGGCAGCTGGCACAAGGATATGTGATTTTCTTAATTTAGACCCTCTATTCTTCACTAGGCCAGATCCTAGTGAAGATCCCTAAGACTTTATTGATTAGATTTAGTGCACTTTAGATGCTATATATATGAGTGGTACAGAAGCTATCGAGTTAGCAACATATAGGTTAAAAGGTGTGGCTATGTTATGGTATGATGTTTAGAAGCAATCTAAGGGTATAGATGAAACCCCTAACTACTTGGAAAGAATTCAAAGAGGCATTTCTTGACCATTACTTTCCATTAGACATCCAAAAAGCCCGTGCAGATCAATTATTTAATCTCTACTAAGGGAATATGAGCGTAAGGGAGTATAGCCTTCAATTTAATTCCCTGGCCAGGTATGCCCCTAATATAGTTGCTACTATGGCAGATAGAGTTCATCGATACGTGAATAGATTGGATACGTATCTAGTCAGAGACTGTGCCATTGTTTCCTTGAACAAAGACATAGATATAGCAAGAATGCAAGCTTTTTCACAGAAATTAGAGGGTCAAAGGCAAAGGAGAAGGACACAAGAGGTAGAAAGGATGCAGTCCAAGAGGGCCAGGTCTATAGGGAAGTTTACACCACCCTGAGGTAAGCTGGGGCCTCGATTTTCTAATAGACTTCCTAGAACATCACCCTCGTACTCTGCAGCCATTGCTCCACCGCAACTTCAGGGGTCTCGGAGAAATCATTTTGGTCCAAGAAGTGAAGGGAAAGGCACATGGACAGTGGGATATTCAACAGGTCAGTAAATGACTCCTATACAGCCTTGTAAATAGTGTGGAAGAAGTCATTCAGGTATATGTTGTGTTGGGACAGATGCTTGTTATTGGTGTGGTGCGCCAAGGTATGTGATCAGAAATTGCCCGATGAGACGTATGGATTATATTGCACAACCTACTGAATCAGCTGTTGCATCATCATCATCAAGTCTTTCATTAGGTAGGGGTCAACAAGCATCTATGGGTCGTGATAGAGATGTTATAGGGGTAGCTAGCTCTAGCGGAGTCCAGAATTGCATTTATACTCTAGGGAGTCAGCAAAATGTGGAAGCTTCACCTGATGTCGTCACAAGTATATTGTCCATCTTTTCACATAATATATATGCATTAATTGACCCTAGTTCTACACTATCATACATTATCCCATTAGTTGCTGGGAAGCTTAAGAGAACACCCAAATTATTAAATAAATCAGTTGAAGTGTTCACACTAACCAGTAAATCTATTATGGCTAGAAGGGTTTATTATGATTGTGTAGTAACTGTTTGTGGCCGTGACTCATTGGCTAACCTTATTAAGCTAGAAATGGTGGAATTTGATGTTATAATGTGTATGGTTAGCTTCTTTCTATGCCACCGTGGATTGTCGAACTAAGAGAGTGTACTTTCACTTTCTAAATAAGGCAGTTCTCGAATAGGAAGGCAACATTGGGGCGCCAAAGAGTAAGTTTATCTCTTATTTTAAGGCCAAAAAGATGATATCTAAGGGGTATATATGTTATTTAGTTAGAGTGAATGAAATAGAGGCAGAATCGCCAACTCTTCAATCAGTCCCCATGGTGAATGAATTCGTTGATATGTTCCCTAAAGAACTTCTAGGTTTGACTCCAGAACGAGAAGTAGATTTTGGTATTGAATTACTTCCAGGCACTCAACTTATTTCCATCCCTCCATATAGAATGGCTCTGGTAGAATTGCGTAATTTTAAGAGCAGTTAAAAGACTTGCTAGAGAGGGGTTTTATAAAGACCTAGTGTGTCCCCTAGGGGTGCACCAGTGTTATTTATACATAAAAAGGACGGAACCTTGAGAATGTGTATCGACTATCGACAATTAAATAGGGTAATAATTAAGAATAAATACCCCTTCCCTAGGATTGATGATTTATTTGATCACTTATAGGGTGCCAAATGCTTTTCAAAAATTGATTTGAGATCAGGTTATCACCAAGTGAGGGTGAAGGATAAATATATACCTAAGACTACTTTCAGAACATACTATGGACACTTTGAATTTCTTGTTCTGTCATTTGGGCTAACGAATATACTCGCAATTTTTATGGATCTGATGAATAGGGTATTTAAGCCATTCTTGGATGTGTTTATGATAGTATTTATAGATGATATTTTGGTATATTCAATATCAAAATAGGACCACGCAAATCACTTACCAAAGTGTTACAGGTTCTTCGTGATAGACAATTTCATGCCAAATTTTCTAACTGTGAATTTTGGCTAAAATTAGTGGTATTGTTGGGTCATATTGTGTATGATGAGGAAATAAGGGTTGATTCACAAAAGATAGAGGTTTTGAAAGATTGGCCAAGGCCTACAACACCCACAGAAGTTCAGAGCTTTCTAGGGTTGGTCAGTTATTATAGAAGGTTTGTTAAAGGTTTTTGTTCTATTTTTGCACCTCTAAAAAAGTTAACACATATGGCGACCAAGTTCCAATGGAATGATGCATGTGAAATTGAAAAATAAACTAGTTTCTGCACCTATGCTAGTACTCACAGAAGGCACCGAAGGGTATGCAGTGTAGTGCGATGCTTCAGGAGTTGGCTTAGGATATGTATTGACAGAGCATGGTAGGGTAATTACTTATGCATCTAGATAGCTATGACCACTTGAGGAAAACTACCCAACTCATGATATTGAGCTAGCAGCGATTGTATTTGCTCTGAAAATATGGTGCCACTATTTGTATAAGGTTCTTGTTGACATATATACCGATCATAAGAGCATACAATACATCTTTAAGTAGAAAGAGCTAAACTTAAGATAGCGGAGATGGCTAGAGATAATAAAGGATTATGACAATCCTATACTTTACCACTCGAGGAAGGCAAATGTGGTAGCCGATGCTCTGAATCATAAGGCAACTATGAATATGGTGATCAAGCTATGGTGAGTCAAGGAGTGGCTAAGGATCTAAATCAGCTACCCAGTTTGGGAGTTCACCTTCTTGAAACTCCAAAGGAAGGGATTATTGTACATGATACAACAGTGTCTTTATTAGTAATGGAGGTGAAAGAAAAACAGTCCGAGGATCCTGTTCTACGATAGCTTAAGGAAAAGGTGAGTCAAGGTACGATAAAGGGCTTTGACCTTACACAAAATGGAGTACTTTATTGCAAAAATATATTTTATGTTCTTGATATTAATGGATTAAGAAAGAGGATAATGGAAGAAGCCCATCATTCCCGATATTCCATCCATCCAGGATCAACTAAGATGTACCATGATCTGAAGGGAATATTTTGGTAGGGAGGCATGAAAAAGGACATTACAGAATTTTTGGCTCAATGTCCAAATTGCCAACTAGTGAAAGTAGAACACCAAAAGCCAAGAGGTTATATGCAGTGTATAGAGCTTTCGACATAGAAGTGGGATATGATCAATATGAATTTTGTTACCGGGTTGCCTCGCTTATTTCAGAAGTTTGACTCCATATGGGTAATAGTTGATAGACTCACAAAGTCATCATACTTCTTGCTAGTCAAGAGTAATTATACAGCTGAAGAGTATTCCAAGCTAAACCTCAAAGAGATAGTTAGGATACATAGAGTCCCAATCTCCATTATATCTGATCGAGGAGCTAAATTCACTGCAAAATTTTGGAAATCCTTCAAAAGAAGTTTAGGAACACAAGTGAATTTGAATATAACATTCCACCCTCAAATAGACAATCAACCAGAACATACCATTTATACACTTGAATATATGTTGCAAGCTTGTGGATTGGACTTTAAATGTAGTTGGGTGGACCATTTGCCACTTATTGAATTTGCCTATAATAATAGCTACCACTCGAGTATCAAAATGGCACCTTATGATTCTTTGTATGGGAGGAAATGTAGATCGCCAGTTAGATGGTTTGAAGTGGGTGAAATCACCTTGCTTGGGCCAAATCTATTACAATAAGCCATGAAAAAAGTTAAGGTAATACAACAGCGGCTAGAGACTGCCCAAAGTCATGACAAATCATATATAGATGCTAGGGGGAGAGGACTGGAATTCTTAGTAGGGGATTGGGTATTTTTAATGGTGTCTCTAATGAAAGGGGTTATGAGATATGGTAAGAAAGTAAAACTAAGCCCATGTTACATAGGGCCATATCAGATTATTAAGAAGTTCGGACAGTTTGCATATGAACTAAAGCTACCCCAAGAGCTTTTAATGGTTTATCCAGTTTTTCATGTCTCAATGTTTCGAAAATGCATAGGTGACCAATTTTGTGTCATTCCTATTGAAGACGTGTAGGTTATAGAATATTTGACATATGAAGAGGTACCTACTACTATTCTAGATCATCAAGTTAAGAAGCTAAGGAATAAACAAATAGCTTTAGTAAAGGTACTTTAGAGGAAATAACTAGAGAAGAAAAAATATGGGAGGCCGAGGATGCAATGAAAGCAAAATACCCTTACTTATTTAAAGATAAAGAGGAAGTTCAATATGCAGAATTGGGATTCTAATAGGTATGTGTGATTGAATACTGTGTTGTCAAAAGTTTGTGTAAGTAAAGATTTAAACTTGGTTAAGTTGTCCAATTGTGCTAACATTTAAGGACGAATGTCCCTAGGGGGGGAGGATGTAACACCCCACCTCTTACAATACTAGTACTATGCAAATGAAACATGATATGGCTTTTCAAATTAGCACTAATTTTTAAAAGTGTTTGAATCTCATCCTATAGGGCAATATGTGCATCTAACGCTTAAGAGGGTCGAGTCTATACATGTTTTGTGTCAAATTGAAGAGAGCATGAATTTAAACAAAGTGAGAGAATTGAGGTTCTTGTAGGACTTAAGAAGCTAGTAGTTGAGTCACCTACTTACTTATCTTAAATTTGTTAGCTAAATGGAGACGAGGCCCGACATCGAATTTGACCAAGTCCGATTATGAATAAAATTCGTGTTAAGAGTGTAACTTTAGCCCATATTTTAGCATCATAAATATACTTTATTTTCATCCCAAGATGAATAATAAGAGGTACCAAGTGCACCACAACCTACTTAAGTGAAGAGGAATTTGGAAACAAGGGAGCCAAGGCCCATCAACTTTGAGACACATTTAGGCACAAGTATAAGGGCGAAGCTGCTGCATTATAAGGTTATTAATATGTGTTAATATATGGTGAAAAGTTAAAAACAAAATAGGCCAAAGAGACTCTTCAAAACGGCTCAAAACGGCTCCTTAATTCATTTCACTTTGGAACAAATTTTCAGCTTTTCTAAAGACTATTTTTCTCTCTTTATTTCACTTCACAAGGTAGCCTACACAAAACTCTAGGGTTCTTGCAGGAAACCTGAATCTTGAAAGCTAATGTAAGTGGAAATATCCATGTATTTGTTATACTTATACCATGACTTACAAGAAATATATGCTAGTTATGCTTGCTGGAATTGTTGGACAACATGTGTTCCAAAAGTTGTACATTTTTCTTGTTTATTTGGAAGCTTTTCTCTTTTTGGTTGGATTGTTTATGAAGGGTGGATACTATTCTTAATAAGTATTGGTTATATAATTATGTATAAAGGCTTTTGGACTATTTGTACAATTCGCGAAAGTGAGTTCTTGTGTGATGTCATAATTGTGCTCGTAATTAGGAACTTGTGGGCTGATTGATTGAGGGCTATGGTCTCATGTCCTCTAACTATTTTGAGGACTATTGATGAATTGTTTTAGGACTTATTTTATGTGTATATATGGTGGGGACTATTTGGCTAAAGTTGGAACAGGTTTGGAATTGTCGACGTTATCATGTAGCGAAGGAATGTCATATTATGCCGCCCATTTGTATGTTGTGTAGAATTGTTATGTGTTGTGCCTTTTAGGCTGTTGTAGGACTATTATGGCACTAAAATAGGCTGCACATGATATGTATATGAGAATGTATATTAGAAAATATGATTAGGGCAAAAAGGCTGAAAGACTACGCTCGGGTTTATAATTATCCCTGTGCTACTTGTATTGTTTTATGAGATTGGGCTGCCAAGATGTATCTATTAGCTGCTAATGCTAGTTTTATCACCTACTATATTATAGATAAATATTTTGAGGAATGGAAGGTTATATCAAGGTAATAGCTAGGTCGTATAGCGAGGTATGTAAGGCTACTTCATTTTGTATTATTTGGCAAGAAACATAGATCCCTCCTTGGCACATAAAGGCACTTACCAACTTTGACACAACTATTAACCATATCTCAAATCTTTTACATCTTCATATGCTCCCATACATAATTACCTTTAAATCTACATAAATACTTAGATACCAAGATACACGAGTTTGTTCTACTAAATAAAGTTCATGTGTTATTCTACCTCCTATGCATTTCATTATTTAGGTAACCTACTCCTTTCATTGTGCTGTTGTCTTTTGTGATTATTTATATGTCATATGTTGTACCTACAGTCCTATAGATCCAATATTATGACTACCAAAAGAATCATCTCAAAGGTATTTGAAAGATAAAGTAAAGTATATTGCTTGTTAGTGGGTGGTAACCCGAGGGGTGGAAGAATCACCAGCCAGGGTCGATCCTATCACGGGGTAGTCCAAGGGGTTAAAGAAAAAGCCTAGTCAAGTTCAATTCCAATATAGATTTACCACTGATCAGCTAGTCATTTGTGTTACATGATGTGCATGAATTATACAGTAAAGGTAAAGTAATAAAAAGAACATAAAGTACATGATCCCACAGTATAAATAAAGGTAGTCTCTTATCCTACACTAGTACATAGTTTCATTTGAGTTGTTACTTCATATATAATATTTCCTGCCTTACATATTCAGTATATTACCTCGTACTGACGTCCCTTATGGGGTACCTGCATTTAATGCTGTAGGTATAGGTGCTAGTAGATCTCCCTAGTAGTAGTACAGTATATCCAGCTGCTATTACTAAGCATCAGGTTACTTCAAATATTTGTGTGTCTAGAGCTTATATTTTTGTATTGTATAGTTAGTCAAGGCGGGACCTATCCCGACCCTTATCAGATACTCTTCTTTATCTAGAGGCTTTGTAGACTATGTAAATTAAAGTGTGTTCATGTCTCATACCTTAGACACCATGGCCCCAACAACCTAACCATATGCATTTCTTTTTGGCCTGTTAGAACTGTTTACTTTCTTAAAGGCATGTCAAATGTAGAAACTCCTTATAATATGTATAGAGAGCTCGTAGATGCAGGTTGGTTCTCCCGGGCCTTATCGGCAATGGGTGCCAGTCCGTCTTAATGGGATTTTGGGCGTGACAGGCTCTCTTTGATGCCTTGCATGGTAGACATTGTAGATCCTTGGTTGGATGGTACGAAGTGGGGGAGATGCCTTTGCTAGGTTCGGATTTGATCATAGAGGCCATGGAAAAGGTGAGGTTGATAAGGGAGAGATTGAAAACATCCCAAAGTAGACAAAAGTCCTATTCCGATGTTAGGACAAGAGATCTTGAGTTTAAGGTTGCCAATTAGGTTTACTTGAAAGTTTCACCCATGAAGAGTGTGGTCCGATTTGGTAAGAAGGAGAAATTGAGCCTAAGGATTGTGCGTCATTATAAAGTTTTGATCAGAATGGGTAAAGTTGTATATGAGTTAGTGTTGCCTATGGAAATTTATATGGTTTATCCGGTCTTTAATGTGTCCATTTTGAGAAAGTGTGTGGGTGATCGAAGTGCTATAGTGCCCTCGGATGTTGTGGGTATTGTAGAAGATAATTTAACTTATGAGTAGGTCCCGATGCAAATTTTTGATAGATAAGTAAAGAGGTTAATAAATAAAGATATAGCTTTCATCAACGTCCTTTGGAGGAATCAACAAATTAAAAGTGCCACATGGGAAGCCGATGCAGATAAGAGAAAGTGATATCCATATCTCTTCCACTCTACTCAATCGAAAGGTACTAATTTAAGTCTGCTGTATGAATTTAAGTCTTAAGTTTCAGCCTTTATGTCATTTTTCATGCATTCTTGTTCATCATAACAAGTTTATGGTGATTTTTGACATTCATGTTGAGATATTCAAAAAAAATGTTTAAATACATTTGTTACATTTATGTCGGGCTGAAATCTTCATGACCATTTCTCTCATGTGTGTTTCGTTGACATTCGTGGATGAATGTTCCCAAAGGAATGATATTGAAATGCCCAAAAATATGATTTAGAAATGCCAATAATCAGAATTTTGATATATCTCATAATTTGTGCATGATATCAAAAGTACGATTTCATATTCTCGATCAGGAAAAAAATTAAGTGAGAAATGGGTATAACCAAAGTCTATTTCCCTTTCGGGAGGAACACCAAGAAGGTCATTGGGAAAGACATCAAGAAACTAACTAACCATTGGAATCGACTCTATAGGAAGGACTTTGGACTCCATATCCCTAAACCTCACAAGATTTTAGAGACATCCCTTAGAGATCAACTTTTGTGCTTTAGTGCAAGAGATAACCTACCCTTGACCACTACATCATGACTCTCCCATTCAAGAATGGATTCATTTAGGAATTGGAATTTGAACCTATGGGTTCTACAATCAATAGAGGAATAACATGCATGCAACCCATCCATCCTAAGAATGACATCAAAATCCACCATATCAAACTCAACAATATTACAAGGCAATATTTTATGCAAAATGAAAAATGGGACAATTTCTATAGAATATTCTAGCAACAATAGATGCACCAATGGGAGTAGATACCTCATAAGACTCACACAATAATTTGGGCTTGACATGAAACATTTTGCCAACAAAAGGAGCAACAAAAGAAAGAGTGGTACCCAGGTCTATCAATGCATACACATCAAAATAAAAAACTTTTAACACACTAGTGATGACATCGGGCACCTCATCAACCCCTTGTCTCCCTTGGAGTGCATATAACTAACTGTGACTTGTGGCAACACCTTGTTGGACTCCTTTCACAGAAGGAATCGCATTAGCACCTCGACCTTGTGGACAACCATCTTTACTATTGTTTTGATTCTAAGGATAATCAACCTTCTTGTGACCCACTTCTCCATAACCAAAATAAGCATTGATGTCCCTCAAACATGGGCCACCATGACCTCTACCAAATTTTGGACACATAGCATTAGGAAAGGCACTACGATCAGCTTGGGCCCTTGGGTAATCATTGGCTAATATTATATTAGGAGCGTTATAAGACCCTTGGCCTTGATGAAAATGGCTACCCTTGGGGGTTTAGAACTTACCATCAAAACGGGCCCTCTTAGCCTCATGACCCCTTCTCTTCCTCAGTTTCTCCCCTTTCAAATATTTGACATAAGTCATCTAGCGGGACAAATCCATGTCACTAATCAACATAGTGGCTTGGCACTCCAAAGTTACCAAATCGGACACACCCATCACAAACTTATTCATTCTAGACTTTGGCTCAGCAACCAAGTGTGGAGCATATTTAGAAAGTTGGTTGAAATTGAGGGCATACTCCCTCACACTCATAGATCCTTCCTTCAAATTCATGAACTCTATCATTTTGGTCTCCCTGAGCTCAAGAGGCAAGAATTGATTGAGAAATCCCATGTTAAACTCCTCCTAAAGGATCACATTATTGTTCCCCTTCTCCTCCACTAATTGAGTATACCATATTTGTGCCACCCCCTTGAGTTGGTAAGCCGCCAACTCCACCTTCTTCTCTGACCTAACACCCATAATAGCCAATACTCTGGACACCTTATCAATAAATTCCTGAGGGTTCTCATCCACTTTAGACCAATAAAACTCTGGTGGGTTCATCCTCATAAAGTCCCTTATCCGATACGCCGGAGTAGGAGCATGAGAGACATGGGCCCCTTGATTGATATGATTAGACATAATTTGAGCTAGCAAGGTGAGAGCATCCTGGAGCTCTCCATAAGCTGGTTGTTCCTCGGGTATGCGAAGTCTTTTTCCTCTTGTGTTAGGCATGATCTAGCATAGAAAAGAACAATCGTTAGGGGACAAACCTTACCTTAACTTCTATAGCATGATATAGAATAAGAAGAAGGAAAACATTTCCTAGAACGTCTCATAGCCTCTTACTCATAGTTGTGGTATGCAACATAACCATGAATGAGACTCTAATCAGCGCTGGTGTGTTGGATGTCAAGGACCATTAGCAACTTAGTGCTCTAATACAAAGCTTGTCATGACCAAAGCCTAGGGCCTAGATGTGACATGGCGAATAGAGAGCTCAAAGAGACCCCAAACAAGCCATTTAGCATATCATTACATATCCTTGGTCGTGGAAGCAATAAAATAACAATATAGCATAAGAATAAGGGAAAGAGGGACTAAGGGAAGTCGTTCATATCATAAAACACTGAAGAGTCAAAGAGAGTCAAGCTTAAGCATAATTACATAACTTGTTCAACAACACCTCTAAATATAGAACTTAGCAGGGGCCAAGAAAATCAACCGAGCTTACCCTCATAGTCAAAACATAAAATAAAGGAATGAGAGTCTTTATACATAGCATAGGATTAAAGACATTGTTCATGAAATTAAGAACTGACCAACTTTCTTTGTAGAGATAGTACAAACCACAGGGAGGATGAGGATGATCGTGAGTGATGCCTAAAGTAAAACATGTTTGCATAGAACATACTACATGTGTAGTAAGTGACCAACATTATGATTTACTATCAAACCCTACCATCTATGATGATTGAGGTATCAACCTCTCAATTGGTTGATGTTAAATTACACCTCGCTATCCATGGTGATTGAGATATGAACCCCTCAATTAGTTGATGGTGGATTACACCCTTCCATCCATGGTGAATGATGTATCAACCCCTCAATTGGTTATTGGTGGTTACACCCTGACATCCATGGTGATTGAGGTATCAACCTCTCAATCTGTTGATGGTGGATTGTACCCCACCATCTATGGTGATTGAGGTCTAGCACGCCCTCAACTAGGTGTGGTCAACCTACAATATTATAGATACTTTTCAGTAAATAAACACATATATACCATCCTTACATCATCATAAGTCATTCAAGTCATAGGACATGCAATGGTTTATCAATAGATCTAGAACCCTAAACCTGACATTTTATCAAATACTTGGTGGGTGTGTAATGCTAGTATAAAACCATAAAATTTAAGAGTGAAATCATGCAAGAAATCTTGAAGCAAGTCAACTCACTAACACTTTGTAACACCACCTTGCAAAATACAATCAAAACCCCTCATCAAAACTCATCATAGATCTTAAATTCATAGTTCAAAACACGCATAAACAGTCACATTTTTATAAAATCCAAATACAATTCATAAGTAAAATCAACTTAGAATATGTAATTTAGATAAAATGGAAGCTTGGGCACCATGGGTGAAAGGACCCAATGGTTGAACCCCACATACCTCAGAAGAACGGAATGGAGACTTGAAGCTTGCGTGAAATCCTTGAGATCCAGAATGAGATTTTGCATTTGAAAAATTTGACTGAACTATTTTTTTAAGTGTTTAGGAGAGTACTGGGGACTGTATTGTATGATATAAAGGTGAAATATGTCTAAATATAGGTGTTTTTATGCATGGGAAGACTTAGGCCCAAGACCCCAAGGCCTTAGATGAAAATAAAAAACCTAGCAACAAAATACACAGGTTCGTGTCTGGTTTATGATGTGGACCCAACACATAGGAAAAATTTATACAGCTCTGCGATAGGTCTGCATTGGAAAGCTGTCGCAGGCGGCTACTGGGCTCCCAAATTTTGTGAAAATTAACTTTTGCTACCGGTTTTCTAAAATTTTTGTTTTACCCATTTCCCACTCAATTTTTCTTACTGAATAAGAATATAAGGGTGTGTCATGTGCTATTCATTATTAGTCACTCTTTCTGTTTCCTTCCCTTTCCTTGTTGTCATATCTAGTTCTTTTTGTTTATGGATTTTGAGATGAGGGTTCCCAAGAAAAAGCCTCAATATTTCTATGGTAGTGGTAAGGTCTGCGTATATTCTACCCTCCCCAGACCCCATTTGTGGGATTTTAATGGGTATGTTGTTGTTGTTGTTGAACAAGAATATGAAGTCAAATTTTTCATATCATGCATGGATTTTGAGATGTATGAAAATTACGAATTCGGGCACTTCCGAAGCATATTTTCAGGCACTTTTAGGGTCATTTCACAAAGGAGCAAGCTTGCTTAACAATGCACACTCTTCACCAACTCCCATCTAACCTTATCAATAAGATCAGCTATAATATTCTCCTTACCTGGATTACATTACAAACCCACAGTAACATCCCCCTTGCCTGGATTGCATTACAATATCCTCGCCTGGATTGCACTAAAATATCTGGTAGGGAGGAATGGAGATATGAAATCTTAACACACGCCCCGTGGCATGATGTGAATCATGAAAAGTTAAACATTTCCTGAAATGCCTTGTAGTCTCCTACCCATAGATGTGGCATGCTTCACATTCATAAATAAGACTCTACTTGATGTGGTACACTATACTCCGAGGATCATTTACAAACCAAGTGCTCTAATACCATCTTTGTCACGGCCTGTACTTGAGGTCTACGAGTGACCCAGCAAATAGGGATACAAGAGTCCCCATAACAAGCCTCAAAGTAACAAAATTCACATCGTTGGTTCAAAAGTGCATTCAAATTAAATACATAATTCTAAGGGACGAGAAAGTAGGACTCATGGTGTGCATCAATTCAGGAATAAGGATCTTCCACATTTCCATACCAAAATACATATAAATATCATAATTCCCATCATCAATGCATAATAGTCATTTCTAAAGCATAACTGTAATCATAAGGTTCAAATACAACACAAAGCATATAGATCCGATGAAAGTCTACTAGATGCCCAACAATGCCTTTACTCGTAAGATAGGATATGGTCCAAGACATGTACCTAGCTCACCCTCAAAATAAAGTTGACATAAGCAAAAACAACGTAAGTTAGAGCAATACTAGCTTGTCCTTGGAAGATAGAACTCACCATATCAAACTCAAATTAAGATCCAAGGTAAAGTCATAATGTGGATGATCGTAGTCTCTGATCCCTATATGGTGAGATCATGTAGGAAAAAGTATATGTTAGTATATTTGTATGTACTAAGTATGCGGTGTTCAATGAATGTAACATACCAAAATCTACATATGATATTAGATAGCAAGGGTACATAATATAAAAAGAGATTTGCAGCAAGGAATGTTATATAACAATAAGCTATGAAACTCATGATGCATGAAATACAACTGATGCTCATATACATAGTAGGGATGTGACCTCAACTGACATAAGTAAGACCAAGTAAGCTACTACTTGGAATCTTTATGATTACCCTTCAATAATAAAGAGGTGGTCTACTTGCCAAGTGTAAATCATACTTCACCTTACGGGCCTCCCATTTTATATGAAACAACCTTCTTTACGGGTCTCCCATTTTGGATAGAATTTTCATAACAAAAAATGTATCAATCATATCATTTCTTCTCCTTACGAGGAACCCCATTCTAGAGGCATCTTTCCTTATGGGACTCTCATTTTGGAAAGGAATCTACGCTAGGCACATAGTTGGAGGAAAGAGAGGGAGCCCTCCTTCCATCAGTGATAAGTTATCATCCCACAAAATACTTATAATTTTCGTTGTTATATATGCTTTCAAAGAGATACAAGTTTTGACAAAACATTTCAATGCACCATTGGGATTAAAAGCCAAACACCATTCATAATAATTCATACTTATGCTCAAATGCCAAAACTATACTTTCATAGTCATAATATAATGCATAGGAATAGTCCATTGACATATAAAATGGTGCAAGCACCAAAAATACTCAAAGAGCCATAATCCATACACATATATGTGATCACAATATCGTCATAACCAATATCTTATCAAAATCATATCATAGAACATAATTTGGCTTGACCTATAACATAATTTCCATAAATTCTCATGAACATTAATGCATATGCTATGAATGATGTGAGAAGGGCATGGGTAATTGAGATTCAATCTAAAACCATCAATATAATAAGAGATTCAAGTGAAAACATGGTTAAATCCACATTTGAAATCAAAATATAATCACCTATGCTTAGATTCAAATATTTAAGGACTATGCATATTCAAATATTCTTAATAACAATGTATTTGAATATTTCAAAGCTTAATACATCTTTAAATACATAGATAAACATAACTCATTCATTACTGGAATTTAAAGAACCAAAATATTTTAAAACCCAAACTAAAGTAAGTAAAATTCATATAGATTTACAAAAAGTAGCTTGGGTCTCCTTTATTGGAAGTAACCAAGGATTAAAACCCATATAAACCAAAATGAAGAAAACCCCAAAGAGTTTGAAGAAAAGTTGAGTTCCCTAGCTCAAGTGTTGAAATCGCCAAGAGTTCTTATGTGGAAAGCTTTTGAATGGATTTAACGTATAAGGAGTGATTTTGAATGTTTGAAATAGGTTTTAGCTCTTTAGATGACCACAGAATAGCATAGGAATTCCCAAAAAGTACCAATAAAAATAACCAGATTTATGAAAATGTCATTAATGAATGAGGTAGAAATATGATAAAGTGTCGCTACACTTGAGGCCTCATGGCCCTCTATGGTTCGTGTGGCACTCAATGATCCGTGTGGAGTGGCCGTGAACCCATACTTGGGCAAAAATCTAGAAATTGGAACTTGGCTTAACACTTAGAATTTTTGGCACCAAAGTGAGCTCCACGGTTGGGTACATGGCCCTGAGCCTCATCACGGTTTGTGGGGCTGGCCGTGGCACCAAGATTAGTGAAAATAATCCTCCCACGCTAGCCTTAAATACCCCATGGTCATCTACATGGCCTGTCCAACTCACTATGGTTCGTGGTGTGAATCGTGGTGCAACACTTAGCCAAAAAATAATTCTCCACACCAAGATTGAACCACACATACGATTTTCTCCATCCTTAAAGACCATATGAGTAGTACTACTAATTGTACCCTAATACTTAGGCTAAAAATGGATGTTTCAGGACCAAGTCCATTCCCAAGTTAGTTTTAAGACCCACTGCTCATTTAGGTGCCTCCGTGGAACTCTCCACAAGAGGGTCTTATGAAAACAAGGCATAACTTCTTCATCCAAACTCTATATGAGGTGAAACCAAGTGCGTTGGAAAGTTAATTCAAAGATATTTAATGTGCCACATCATGATCCACCTAGTACATTTTGTCCTAGGAGATATGCCTATTTAAAGTTTACCCTTCTAGCGGTACCTGCGAAAAACTTAGCCAATGAAATGTTTTTGAACTTGACTTGATGTAAGAGACCCATATGAACTTAAAAAACATAAATAAGCTTGAATGAAAGTGTTGAAAGTGAACTTATATCGAGCTTAGATGTTCCATAAGGTTATGCCTTTGCCCAAAACTTTTCAAAATAAAATCTCAATCATCACTAAAGCTATACGAAAATTCGGGTCCTTACATCAAACTAACTAATTTTGCATATTTAATTAATAAATAACTCATAAATTAATTTAATTAATAAATAATTTATGAATTGAATAATTATCTAATAATTCCCAAACATATATAGAAAAGAAAATTTTGTGATTGGTTAAATAAATTTTTGTCCAAAACAATTATCTATCAATCATTCGCCGAAGTCGTAGCCAAGCGAGCAACAACGATGATGGTGCGAGGGGTCCCTTTTACTTGACTTTTTATGAATTAGAGTGAGTGTTTCCTAATATAAAGACATCTGTTTTCCTCTATTTTTGAGTTGAAGGAAAAATGACTCTTCGTTTCCCATTTTCCTTTACTTGATTACCCCATATTTTTCTTATTCTTTCAAACTTCATTTCCTTTCAATCTTCATTTCCGAATTCACACTTATTACTTAAACCCAAAATGTTCTTCCTTCTCATTTGCCAGAGGAAAAAGCAAAACGATACTCTCCCAAAGACAATGTATTTACAGAAGAGTACGAATTTGTGTGCCATGCTCTTTTCATAGATCCATAATATCAATGTGGATGGTTTTATCATTTTTGGCTTCTTGAGACATTATTAGTTTATTAATAGCCACTAAATGGTAGTTATCATGACCCAAGGCTAGGCCTAGATATGACATAGTGAACGAGTAGTCCAAAGATAAGCCAAATAAGCCTCTTGATTGTAACATGCACATATCCTTGGTTGCGGAAGCGGAATTAAGAAATAGTACGAATCAAATGAGAAAAAGGAAAATGGAACTAAGGAAGTCTCTGATAATCATACAACATAGAAACAATCAAGCTCATAGTATATACAAGATATAGTATCCAACAACACCTCTAAGTTAGAATGCAGCGGGGGCCAAGACACTTCCTGGGGTCACCCTCATAATAATGAATATCCATCATAAAGAAGAAGTCTCAACATAACATGAAAAGAAATAGATATCATCCCCAAATGTGAGGACTCACCAAGATCTAGCTTTGAACAGTCCGACTAGCCATGAGGAGGAGGGAGATCGATAGAAGCTTAGATCCCTACATGGTGACATCATGTAGGCATATAGTTTGTGTTAGTACTTGGAATGTACTAAGTATGCAGGGTATAATGCAACAAGAATTATAAGCATAATAATCAAGATGCATATTCATAGTCCATAGACACAAGCTCAATATGCCATGTATAATGAATGCTTAGATATAACATGCTTGAGAGTAATCATGCTTGCATAGTTTATCTTACATAATATTGTGACATGAGTGGCTCATCAAAATACCATGTATTAGAGGATAAAGAATATAGAATGAGTTATGACCCCATCTAGTAGGTAGTATATACAATATTAAGTCATACATGAGGGTAATATTTGCAACATGGTTCATCACCCCTTCACATAGACATTCGATAATGTGTCACAATAAGATGTGCATGAGGGTAAGGTATATAGCATGATTTATGACCCCTTCATGTAGACATTTGCCTTGTATTAGAGGGTAAAGAGTATAGCATGATTCGTGACCCCTTTTAGTAGGCTTCACCATCCACAAGAGCATAGAACTTAACATAAGGGCTCAATGGTTCACTTGTAGATCAGAAAGACTCATCATGATTTGAATGCATGCTTGGGAGCTGAAATGCTCCAACAATGTGCTTCGAAAAGGCCCTTAATCGTGATTTTGATATATATCAAAATTCATGTGTGATATCAAAAATTTGACTTTATATTCTTGATTAGGGGGCAAAATTTAGTCAAAAATAGGTATAACTTAGATTATAGAAGACCCGCAGTGAAAAATAATTTTCGCAAAATTTTTCAAAAATAGTTACGGTACGTGATGGCTCCATGATGTGGACCCATCGTGGAGCAGTGTTGGCACTTCCTTAATTTTTTGTTTTTGCCTAAGGGCATGGAGGCCATGTACCCATTCCCACTTAATCATGAAATCACCTGTACTTAGTCATTTTTCGACTCTACATTACTGAAAAACTCTCTCAAAAACCTCTCAACCATTTTATCAGAATTTCCATCCAAATTCAAGTATGTCAAGTTTAGTCTTGGAACTCAAGAACTCCATTCAAGCCTTAAGTCTCCTTCTAGTCTACATCAATAAAACCCAAGTTAAAGGTGTATGGGTTTCATCTATTGGGTCCTTTCACCCATGGAGCCCAATATCTATTTTTATGAAAAATTACGTGTTTTCAAGTTGTATTATCTATAGGTATCTTCTATTATGGATTATGAGTATAAATTATATTGGGGTTTTATTAAATGTTGATTTATTATACATGACGATCTATTTCAATCTTGTACTATGAATAGGTTTTGTGTATTGAGACTATGAATATTTTGAGCTATGAAAGCTATGATCTATTATAAGATTTGATGATGAATTTCAAGGTATTCCATGTGACCGTTTTACTATATGTTCATGGGTTGATTTGCATTGACTTTTCTCATGTTATTACACTCTTAAATTGCATGATTCTGTACAAGCATTATACACCAACCAAGAGTTATTGATGATCTATTGCATAATTTATCAGTCAAATGACTTTATGATGATTTTGGAGCTTTACAAAATATATTGAATTCATGAAAATGTCTATCATGTTGTAAATGCCGGATTAAGCCCTTTTCCAAAGATTTTACCTCTTATGGAACTTTGATGTTAATGCAAGGGTAATGTTTGATGATGATCGATTCTTATGTTTTAAAGTTAGGCTGACCATTAGAGGTGATAGATGTTTTAGAGTTACTCATGTCATGTTTCTATGTTTCTTACAAATTGCTAAAGTGTGATTATTTTAATTATTCTGTGGGATTAGGCTTAGCACCGATGGATTGGATGTGGCATGTACCATCTTCATGGGTTCATTTTTCTCTCATCAAACTATGTGCCAACACAGGAGTGTACTTTACCCTTGCTTTACTAGTGGATCCATTTAGTGCACTTCTTGATACAATCCTTTCCAAAATAGGTCATGTTCCCACAAGGAGGGTTAATTCATATGAAATAGGTTAGGTTCCCATAAGGAGAAGTATAGTTTAACTTATCAAGTAGACCACCTCTATATCAATGAGGGCTAATCATCGAGATTTCAAGTTGTAACTCACTTGGTCATATTCTTTATCAATTGAGGTCTCTTCCTACATCTATAACTTGTCCTATGCAAGTTGGATGACGCCATATTGAGATTATACTTATCTATTGCCTATTTCTATGCATTTTGACTATATTGGCTTAAGTCTTATTGCATTGCAACCTACATTCTTAGTACATTCAAACATACTAATTCACACCTTATGCCTACATAATTCACCATATAGTGACCAAATCTCCTCTTGATCATCTTTCACGTGGCTAGTGAGATATTAGAATATAAGCTTGGTGAGTCCTCAAGTTCGGGGACACTATCTACTTTCTCGTGCTATCTCTATGATTTTTTATATGGAACATTTAACATTATGAGGGTGAGGTCAAAAGTGTCTTCGCCCCCACTCCATTCTAAGTTTAGAGGTGTTGTTGGAATATTTTGATGTATTTACGCTATAAGCTTGACTCTTTATGCTTTTATGATGTCAAAGACTTCCTTTTACTCCCGCTTCCCCTTTTTATATTATCTATTCTTGTTGTTTACTTTGCTTATACGACCAAGAATATGTGATTGATACGCTAGGAGGGTTGTTTGGATCCCCTCGGGTTCCCATTCGCCATGTCATGTCTAGGCCCAAAGCTTGGGTCATGACAGGAACCCATAGCTATCTTAAAACACTTGACTTATAAAAATTGTACAATGCCACTTCAATAACTTGAAAATTCTTGTCATGTAATTTCATCAAATACATGGTAGGTTCATGATACTTGTTCAAAGTCATTAATGATGTTCACGCTCTAATAAGAACGCAGCCATTGTCAACAATTAACCTAATCGAGGTTAGGGTCGAATCCACAGGGAATAAAGGACTTGACAACAAGACTTCACTACTAATCAATTCTAGTATTTATGACTACAACCTCTAAATAAGGAAGGGGGTTATGATTCAAAAATAAAATAAAATAAACACTAACTATAATGCAAGGAAACACTCAATTTTAGGGACAACTCAAGAATTGTGTTCCCCATAGTTCATTGACTCGATTACCCTAGATAACATAACTACAATTGGTGATCTGCATGCAGGACGGTAACTTAGGTTCTTCTAGCCCTCTTGTGAAGGTGAAGGTCAAATTTCACCATGGTGTTTGGTCGTCCACATGGCATGCCAACTAACTGTTACCAATAATCCCAGTTAGCCTCCCCTTTTGTTGATTAGGTGAGAACACATCAATTAAATTCTTTCATTTGCTTCCCTTTTCCTATTCATCACTACCTTGATCAGGATCGTGATAGTAGGTAGAATTTGGTGTTGGCCACCACCAAAAAACAATAAAAATGAAGGGAAAAAGATAATACATGCAAAACCCCAATCATAGAAATGCAAGAAACCTAGGTTATTTCAAGTAAACGGCCCATGGTTCCCACAACCCCAAGTTGAGAGTGCTTAACTACTCATGGATAAAGCAAAACACATAAAAATGCACATGATAGACATAGTTGAGAGTTTTACTAATAAAGAGAATGGGCACCACAAGATACAAACCCACAAGCTTGATTGATCAACAATGAGTACAAGGTAAGATTTGTAATCCTCAAAATGGGTTTTCCAATAAAGAATAATAAACTACCCTAAAAAAATAACAAAAGATTCAAAATGTAATGGTAGATTGTTTGTTGGTCGAACTCTCTCTAAAAAAACCTAACTTAAACTATGTATAGTATTTACAAAATAACCCTAAAATTTACACAGGAATGATAGCTAGCAGCTGATACGTATCGTATTTACGACTCATAAGATGACCTATGAGTCATAGTTGGGGTCTCGTATCAGATTCTTTGCATCTTGGACTGAAGTGGTATGACTCATAGGTACAAGTCATTGCTTTAGATATGACTCGTATGTTTTTCTCGTAGTCTTGGTCTTCAGTTTTTTTGTCCAACATTTTGGCTCTTTGATTCTTGCTACGAGTCCACTTATATAAGTCGTAGTGTGTATTATGAATCCTAGGATGTCCTTGCAGGAGTGACCTTCACTTGGTAGATTTTAATTTTGGTCTTTGAATCCCCCTATGGCATTACCCTACGACTCGTAGCTTGAGCTATGACTCGTAAGTTGGCCCCGATGGCCTATACTTCACCAAAATTTGCAACTTTTCTTCAAAATCATGCCAACCTAACTATTTTGCAGGATTAACACAAAAGCACATCAAAACACTAAAAATTTAGTTTAAGAACTCACAAAATTCCTTGTTTCAAGCACCAAATGTGTTGTATTTTGGCAGAACATGAACACCCACAACTTAGAACTATTGCTTGTCCTTAAGTGATAACTCAAACTACACAGACAAAGAGAAATACATAGCAGCTATACTAATGGCATGTACATCAGCTCCTTTGATTTGGGTACCCAATAATATTTTCAAAATAGGATTGCAAAGTTATTAAGCAAACAAGAACATAATGAGATACCTAACTATCCAACTATGACAAGCTGAGAGCATCAACCATCCACAATCATTTGTATAGTCATATGCTACTCAAGTAGTGTAGATGGCCTCACTAGAAAGAAGTCACTTATACTCACTCAAAATCATTTATAATTCGGGGATTAAGGAAACATTCTCACTCTCACAATTGAAATTCAATGCATACTGACTAACACCATTGGCTTGCCTCTATACTCATATTCTATCTTGGTGATCAAGCGTAGTTGGATCACTTTAGGACTTATAGGCTTCTAACATAGATTCAGGGTGCTTTGGTATGGTATTTTGAGCAATTAGTGACTAAAAGCTATCCTTGAACCATGTTTACCAACACTTTTTTCTTTCATAATCTAACCCATTTTTAATCACTCCGCCCTTATCTCCTGTTTGAAACTTTTCTCAAGTACTTTCTTTCTCTTTTTCAACTGTACCTCAATTTCAGGCTCATATTTGCTATTTTGCTCAACTCAAGGCACTTTTCTTTTTTTTCTTCACTCATTTCATGGTTTTTCATTTCTTTCTTGATTGCCTACTAACAACCTTATTATTATTACTTTGTCACAATAAGGGCCACCCTCAACTTTGGCTTTTAGCCTCAGGTGAAGTACACAATATCTATGACTCAAACCAGGGCTATTACCTATAGCGACCCTCAACTTACGCCTTTCTCTTAATCAACGTTCATATGTTCAACGATAGGCGAGGGCCAATATCAAGGCATTTTATTCAACAAGGTTAAGCTAGTAAGGTATCAAGAAAGAATGAGTACATGATAAGCTCAAACATTTGGAACAAGGAATCCTCTCACTCATCTGGTGGGTCATTTAGGCTAAAAGTGGTCTCACTAAAGGAACAAAGGCCTAAGATCCTTTCCATATCCATCAAATTACCAAACCAACTTTAGAGTAACAAGGTAAATTCTAGGTCCATACAAGATGCATAGATGCAGGAAAATAAGCTCACAGCACACATGACAATTGCATCCACAATCATGTATAGACTCACAAGTCATGCTTTCAGTCTCAGCTTACCTTTACAATATTAGATCAAACATTGCCAGATACTCAAAAATATATGAACGCATCAATAATCACAACCTCACAAATTTTGAGGGTACCCAATTTTTCATCAAAACATTGAAAACAAATCAAAAAATTATGTATATGCCAATAGAAACCACTACTATGAATTTACCCATTATCTATACTTCCTAAACATGTCGGTTCAACAGAAAATCAAACATCCCTAAGAAAAAAGAAACACGGCAAGAAAATATTAGCGTCAAAAATAGGGGAAGTTATAGACTTGAGGCTACCCAGACTTCACCTTAATCCATAACTTCCACAACCCCACTAAAATGTGATACTTCTTCCTCAAAGTAAAAACATGAAGAAAAAAATACAAGGGGCGTACCTTAGGTTTCCTCCTAGAAAGCATCTTGTTTAATGTCATGACTCTACACTGTCACCTTTCTTCATCAACTATCATCGAGGTCCATACCTTACTCTTGCACTCATCTAGGTGTTTCATGGATTGGAAAATGTCCAACACAACTTCTGCATCATTAACCCTGAACCACAGTTGACCTGAATCCATATCCACTATGGCTCTCCCAGTGGCCAGAAATAGTCTCCCTAAAATGATGGGCACCTCAAAATCAACTTCATAGTCAAGGATCACATAATCCGTCGGGAAGATAATTTATCCACTTTAACAAGCATATCCAAAAGGATTCCCTCTGGCTTTTTAATAGTTTGATCTGCCATACTCAATCTTATTCTTATTGGGGTAAGAGTACTAAGGTCAAGCCTTTTGAATACCACAAGAGGCATTAGATTGATGCTCGCTCCTAAGTCACACAATGCTCTTGAAAACTCGACATCACCAATGCTACAGGGAATGGTGAATGCGCTAGGGTCCTCTCGATTTTGAGAAAGAAATTTGGTCATAATCACACTATATTATTGGAGTTCTTGTGAGAACTCTTGGCTCAAAGTGCGATTTTTGGTGACCAAATCCTTCATATATTTGGCATACTCGGCCATTTTCTCTAAAGATTCTAGAAGGGGAATGTTGATGGAGAGTTGTTTCAACATCGAAATGAAGTGCTCAAACTTACCCTCCTCTTACTTTCTCTTAAGCCTTTGAGGGAAAGAAAGAGGAGGTTTGGTAATTGATTTCAATTTCTCATGCTTCCTTATCTCTTCTTGTTGCATCATAACAACCTTTGGATCTTCTCCCTCAACCATGACTTCACCACCAAGATTGTTCTAATCAACTTCTTTCATAATTACTGACATAGGGGGATATACGATGCTCTTGCCACTCCTAGTCATCACCGCCATGCAATGCCCTTCATTCTTTGGGTTTTGAACTGTATTACTTGGTAGGGTGCGCTTTTGGTGTTGATTCAATTATGAAGAAACTTGTCCAAATTGTTGCTCAAGTTGCTTGATTACTAACGAGTGAGATGCTATATTTTGATTAATATTTAAGATATATGCTTTCATTCCCTTTAAGGTCTCATCTTGATGGGTTGCTCACTTTAATAATTTTTCAAAAATTTCTTCGATCCTTGAGCTGCTTAATCCGACATCACGATTGTGTGGTGGTACATAAGGGCCATTCCTATAGCCCTCTCGTCTCACCCAATCTGCATCGAGCATTCTCTCTATCTCATAGTATCCACCGCGGCTATCTCTATACATCCCATCATGGGTGAAGTTCGGACCTTGATTCTCGAAACCTTGCCTCCAATAATCCAAATTGGATGCTTGGGTGTTATTTTTTTCTAGAATCCCGCCGCTTGGTTGCTTACAAAACATGCATACTCATCAAAGAATGGATCATCATAGGTAGGAACCTTCGAAGGTTGGTCCGTCACTACTTTGACATTTGCCTGATTTTTCTTTAAAACCAAATCCATACTTGTGTGAAGTTGATCAAGTTGCTCCATGATATCTTCATTTACCATTGCTTGTTGATTATTTGTGTTAACTGAACAAGAAGATTTCACCATATCTCGCTCTCGTTATCCCTATGCTCAATGTGTTTTGACCACTTTCTCCATTCTTATGGCTATCAATGCAAAAGGTTGCTCTAGGAACATGCCTCCTATAATAGTATCTGCGCAAGCTTGACTATTTTCATCAAGTGCCCGATAGAAAATTTCAACCAAAGGTATCGTTAACAATCTTGCGATCAGGAACCAACCTCAAGCATTTAGTAAATCTTTCCCATGTTGTGCTGATAGAATCACCCAGCAATTGCTCAAAGTTATTGATTTGGTCCTTGAGCTTCAACTTCTTGGACCTAGGGAAATATCTTTCGAGGAATACTTTTTGAAGTTTAGCCAAATTGTGATAGTACTAGGAGAAAGCTCGAACAACCATGCAGCTGCATTGTCAGTCAATGATAGTGGAAACACTCTCAAGCCCACAGCATCAAGAGAAAGGTTTTGTGTCCCCATGTCACTCTTGCAAACAAATACCACATTTTGAAGATGATGTGGGGATCACTGAAGATAACCCTGTGAATAGTCCTCAATTTTTGAGTATTTGGAGCAATACACTCAATACTGTGAACTATATCTGTTAGTAAATAAGGCAGTACTATAGCAACAGTAACATCCATAGCCATAGGGTTCAATCGATATTGATTCCACCCATAAGCATTTTCATTAAAGTCCCTGAGTTTTGGCCTATTGACCCTTTGTGGTGGATTATCCTCTCTATCCATACCCTCATTCATATGCATATCCTCCTCAACCTCAATATCCTCATTCACTTGAGCCATTCTTCTTGATAGTCGATGGATCTCCAAATTTAGTGGAGCTAAGGGATTGCCTTAGATCCTTGTGTTGGGCATACAACCTAGTATACCTTGCAAATAAAATCAGATAACAAAAACAAAAATAAAAGTAAAGCACAAGAGACTCTAGAAATCAACACTAGAACTAACTAATAGTGAAATCAACTCATAACCAAGTAGAATTCCCCTAGCAATGGTGCTATAATTTCTAATGATGTTCACATTCTAATAAGAAAACGGTCTTTGTCAATAATTAATTTAATCGAGGTTAGGGTCGAATCCACAGGGAATAGAGGGCTTGACTACAAGACTTCACTACTAATCATTTCCAGTATTTATTACTACAACCTCTAAATTGGGGAGGGGGAAAGGGGTTTATGATTCAAAAATAAAATAAAATAACCACTAACTATAATGCAAGACACACGCAATTTTAGGGATAACTCGAGAATTGTGTTCCCCATGGTTCGCTGACTCGATTACCCTAAATAACATAACTACAATTGGTGATTTGGATGCAGGATGGTAACCTAGGTTCTTCCATCCCTATTCTGAAGGTGAAGGTCGAATTATACCATGGTTCTTTGTTGGCCACCCTGGAGTGCCAACTAACTGTTAACAATAGTCCCAATCAACCTCCCCTTGGTTAGGTTTGGTTGATTATACAAGAACACATCAATCGAATTTTGTCATGTACTTCCCTTTTCATATTCTTCATTACCTTTGTCGGGATCGTGACAATAGGGGGGGTTGGTGTTGGCCCCAACTAAACAACAACATAAATGAAGGAAAATAGATAATACATGCAAAACCCCAATCATAGAAATGCAAGAAACCTAGGTTATTTCAAGTCAACTACCCATGGTTCCTTCAACCCCAAGTTGTCGGTGCTTAGCTACTCATGGCTAAAGTAAAACACATAGAAATGCATATGATAGACATATTTGAGAGTTTTACCAATAACAATGAAGAGAATGGGCACCACAAGTTGCAAACCCACAAGCTTAATTGATCAACAATGAGTACAAGGTAAGATTTGCAATCCCCAAAATGCGTTTTCAAAAAGAGAATAATAAACTACCCTAAAAAACTAACAGAAGATTCAAAATGTAATGGTAGATTGTCTACTGGTCGAACTCTCTCTCAAAAACCCTAACTTAAACTATATGTAGTATTTACCAAATAACCTAAAATTTACATAGGAAAGGTAGCTGGTAGCTGATATGTCTTGCTATTACGACTCGTAAAATGTCAGGGTCTTATATTAGGATCTTCGCATCTTTGACTGAACTAGTATGACTGATAGGTTCGAGTCATTGCTTGATCTATAACTCGTATATTTCTCTCGTAGTCTTGGTGTTCAATTTTGGGGTCCAACATTTTGGCTCTCTGATTCTTGCCATGAGTCCACCGATATAAGTCGTAGTGTGTATTACGACTCATAGGATATCCTCGTAGGAGTGACCTTCACTTGGCAGGTTTTTGATTTTAGTCTCTGATTCCTGCTATGGCACCACCCTATGACTCGTAGCTTGAGGTACGACTTGTAAGTTGGTTCATATGGCCAATATTTCAGCAAAATCTGTAACTTTTCTTCAAAATCATGCCTACCAAACTTTTCTGCAAGATTAACACAAAACCACTGCAAAACACTAAAAGTTGCTTTAAGAACTCACAAAATTCCTTGTTTCAGGTACCAAATATATTGTATTTCAATAGCACATCAGTCATACAACACAAGAGTATAACAAGAGGTAATATTAATTCAAAATCAACCCTAAAACATTGTAGTAAAAAAAACCCCAATTTATGGAAATCCATTACAAAAGCTCATAGTCGTTCATGGTTTCATAGCTCAAGTTATGCATAGTCTCAATAGACAAAGATCAATTCAAAGAATAAGCTTGAAATAGATATTCATGCATAGTCAATCAATACGTAATAAAACTCTAGCATAATTCATGTTCATATTTCATAATAAGAGATACACATAGGTACTACAACTTGAAATCATGCAATTTCCATAAAAGAGAAAGTTGGGCTCCGTGGGTGAAAGGACCCATGGATGAAGACCTACATACCTTAAATGTTGAATTCCTTAAAATGAACTTAAAGTAGACTTAGAGCTTGAAATGAGTCCTCGAGTCCCAAATTTTAGCTTGAAATTCAAGGATTTGATTGAGATATTTGATAAAGTCTTGGAGAGGTCTTAGAGAGAGTTTTGTGAGTTATAGATTGAAAAATAGTTAAGTATGGGATATTTCACATTTAAATAGGAAATAGGCTATGACCTCAATGCCCTTGTGTGAAAAAAGAAAACCAAGAAAAATATTACACTGGTTCGCACCCCTGGAGTGATGCGGACTAAACGCGCTTGACAAAATACACTACTTTATGCCCCTAGAGCATTGTGGCTAGGGCACCGACAGCCACTGGAATTCAAAAATTAGCCAAAATTATTTTTCACTATGGGTCTTCTAATATCTGGGTTATACCCAATTCCTACTTAATTTTTCCTCTGATCAAGAATATGAAGTCGAATTTCTGAAACCATGCACAAATTTTGAGATATATAGAAATTGTGATTGTGGGGCATTCCAAAGAACATGACGGACATTTCAATATCTCCCCCTTGGGAATACTCATCACTGAATGTAAAAGAAACATATGTTAGAAGTAAAGATGAGGTTTCCAGCCCGATAGGAATGCAACAAATCTACATAAACATCATTTTCAATAAGTCCCAAAATGAAAATCCATAATCACCATAAACTTGCTACCATGAACATGAATGCATGCAAAATGACCTTAGGACTACAACTTAAGACTTGAAATCATAGGTGAGACTTAAGTTCTTACCTTGGGTTTGAGTAGAGTGGAAGAGGTATGGGTATCACTTTTTTATGTCTGCCTTGGCTTCCCATATGGCACTTTCAACTTGTTGATTCCTCCAAAGGACGTTCATGGATGCTACATATTTGTTACTCAAAATTTTCACTTCGCTATCCAATATCTCTACTGGACCTCCTCATAGGTTAAGTTATCTTCCATAACACCCACTGCTTCTAAGGGAACTATAGCACTTGGGTCACCCGCACACTTCCTCAACATGGACACATGGAAGACCGAAAGAACCATATTTATATCCATAGGCAACTCCAATTCATAAGCAACCTTATGAAGCCTCCTCAAAATTATAAAATGTCCCACAAACCAAGGTCTCAATTGCCCTTTTTTTCCAAATTAGACCACGCCCTTCGTGGGTAAGACTTTCAGGTAAACCCAATTGCCAACCTTAAACTTAAGATCTTTCCTTCTTACATCGTAGTAGCACTTTTGTCTACTTTTGGTCATCTTCAACCTCTCCCTTATCAACATCACCTTTTCCAAGGCTTCCATAACCAAATCCGGACCTAGCAAGGCAATCTCCCCCATAATAAACCACCCAACTTGGGATCTTCAATGCCTAACATATAAAGCTTCAAACGGAGCCATACCAATGCTTGAAAGGTAAGCAATACTCACAAGGTAGAAGATGTTTATCCAAACTACCTTTAAACTCCAAAATACAAGCCCTAAGTATTCCTCAAGAGTTTGGATAGTCCTTTTGGCTTGGCCATCCGTTTGAGGATGAAATGTTATTCTAAGCTTGACCTTGGTACGAAGACCCTTTTGGAAGGATCTCCAAAAATGAAAAGTGAATTGAGCACCACGATCTGAAATGATAGATAATGGTACCCTAAGTGATATAATTAACTCATAAATGTACAACATGGCATAATCTTTGGCACAATAAGTCCTTTTGACCGGTAGAAAGTGAGTTGACTTTGTCATTTTATCCATAACAGCCCAAATAGAATCAAAGTGTTTCCTAGTATTAGGCAACCCAAGCACAAAATCCATGTTAACTTCTTCCCACTTCTAAGTAGGAGTCTCTCTATCTTAGGATAGGCCACCCAACCTTTGATTTTTGACTTTCACTTATTGACAATTATGGCAACTAGCTATAAACTTAGCAATATCTCTCTTCATACCATCCTGCCAATAGACCTCCCTAAAATCTCTATACATTTTTGTGGAACCAGAGTGAATAAAAGTAAGATGAATTATAGGGCTCCTTCAAAATCCACTGTTTCAAGTCATCAACATTTGGAACACATAACTTACATTGGTACCTATGGGCACCATCTTCCCCTTTGGAGAAAACCTCCACTTACCATGCCTCAGCACGGCCTTCAACTCTAGTTTTGACTTGACTTCCTCGATCAAAGAAGATTTAGAACCATCAACAATCACTACTACCATTTTTAACTTCATCCAACCTAACCTAGATAACCGGTGAACTTCTCTAGCCACCTCTTTCCTACTAATATCCATATGAGCTATGCTACCCATGGACACTCTACTTAGAGCATCATCCACAACATTAGTTTTACCAGATGATATTGTACTTTCATGTAAGGAGCTCTGACTGCCTTCTTTATCTCAAGTTAAGATCTTTTTATATGAGCACATATTGGAGACTTATGGATGGTAAATATATCAACATGAACCCCATTCAAGTAGTGATGCCAAATTTTCAAAGCAAATACCATGGCCACTAATTCAAGATCATGGGTAGGTTAATTTTGCTCATGCACCTTAAGTTGACTAGAGGCATATGCTCTCACCATGCCATTTTGCATCAAAATACACCTGAACCAACTCTTGAGGCATCATAATAAACCACAAACCCTTCTAACCCTTTTAGTAAAGCCAAAATAGGAGTGGAGACAAGCTTATCTTTTAATGTTTGGAAATTCTTTTCACACTCATCATTTCAAACAAATTTATCCTTCAGTTAGGTTAACTTTTCATAGGGGAAGCAATAAAAGAGACACTATTTAGAAACCTCTGGTAATAACTCGCCAAACCCTACAAACTCCTGATGTCTGATAGAGTCAAAGGTCTATGCCAATTGCTTATCACCTTCTCCTTCTTAGGATCCACCTTAATGCCATCACCCGGCACCACATATATCCTAGAAAGGCAACCTCTTTTAACCAATATTCATTCTTCTCATACTTAGAAAACAACCTCTCATCCCTCAAGATTTGCAACACCACCCTCAAGTGATTCATGTGCTCTTCCTTACTCTGGAAATAAATGTAATGACCCTTCAAGACATTTATATTGTTTCTCTGCTATTATGGTGGTAATGAGCATGTGCATAGTATCCACAGGTCTATTGGTATGATTACTGGGTGGCTTATTCATGAGTTATATGGATAGTTTAGTTAATCAAGAAGTTATATTAGTAAAATGAGTCTTTAGGTAAAGCACTAGTAAGATACCTTATACTTGAATTTTGATGATTCTATTAGCTCCAGAATTGTTGAATTAGGCTAGGAGCATGTCTGGTGAAATTATATCGTTAATTGCAAATTTGGCAACTAGAACTGATTAATAGTTGACCCAATCAATTCTATCTAGAATCGTGCCCTGGATGAGAATTTATATAGTGCATTTAGCTTTAAAATGTCAATTTTAGTCTAGGACGACCCTTCATTTGATACCAGGGATGTCTGGATGTGATTTGACCCCCGAGGGCTTTCCATTAAAAGTTGTGTATAAAGGAGTAGGACCCTAACATTATTATAGCAAGCTCCGTTAGGATCTTTCACCACACCGTTGGGTCCATAATGTCAAAATTTATTAGGTTACATAATTCATTTGCAAGAACAAGAGTCCAGATGAACTCGAAATAACAAAATACAGATTGAAGGAAGAATGGGAAGATAAGGGGCAAAGTGTCAGGCCTTAGTGCTGATACATGGCGTATTCAGTATCTACCACTTGTCCACAATGTGTCAGCAATGTCAGCCCCTATATATATATATATGCTCTCAACTTCGCAAAGTATTTCAACATATTTTTCATCTGATGTGAGTGATTCAAAACTGATTTAGGATGTGACACATATTTTGAGGTAAATGTATACTTTTTAATTGATAAGATATCGGAATAAGTGAAAATTGGGTCATTTCTTAATGAAATTAAGTGATTTATGTGATTAAATTATTCTACTATTCCATAAGGGGACGCTGTGGTATGCTTGGTGTTCATTGATTTTGTCTAGTTTTTGATCATTTTAGTTGAGACTATTTTGATAAGAATGCTTTTTCGGTAAAGTTTTTAAACTTCTTTTGTGGAACTTTTCTTAGTCTTCTCGGATCCATTTTTGGCTGAAGTTTTGGCTATGAACTTGGGGTTAGGTGGGGATAATTTTACTATTTTGGTTTTTTAAGTGTGGGTCTTATTTTTTTCCATTTTATTCATAATTGATGTAATTTTACCCATTACCTAAAATTTTATAGCCAAATCAACTGTAATGATCTTGAAACTTATGTTTTAACAACTAAGTAGCTCCACGAAGTGATTCAGAGGGAAAAAGGTTGGTGGGACTGAATAGGACTAAGCTACGTCAGATGTCAGGTAGGCTAGGTTATTTCTAAACTGTAGATTAAGATGAGATGTTTGTATATTTGAGTTAGAATGTGTAAGAATGTATTCTTTATGGATTGAGTTGAGGAGTATATATTGTATATGGCTCGGTGTGATCTGTGTGTTATTTCTATATAATGTTATGGGATAATAGTTATTGTATTAAGGGTTGTGTTGGTTGTAGCTTTTATATTACTTGAGTTCTTATATTATATGGCTTCGAAAGGGCCTAATAGGGGTTTGTTAGAGCTATAAACATGTGACAGGTATGTACACTAAGCTAAACTCTTGCTTGTATATGTGCGTAGTATGAGGCTATTTGAATATACTGGCTGTTGAGAGGGACGTATGATTACATGCTTCCCTATGTGCTGAACTAGTATGTATATCTTGTTAGTATATATATACATGATGTGGCTGTGATTATCTATGTCTTTACTAAGTACTTTGGGTAGAATTTCCTAATTAAACATGATTCTATGTTGCTTTCTGATTTATATGATCCTATATATTGTTGTTATCTATTCTATACTTGTGTCACTTGTTGAAGGCTAGAGATACACCATGTTTTAGGGATGGTCATAGTTGTACCCTGGAACGAGCCTTGTGACCTATAATATGAGTTACATTGACACTAAGACACTAGAGGGTTAGAGATAGAGTGACCTTGTTAGCATGGTATAGGTCATCTCTTGAGGGTGATCTAGGCGATCTATGACGAGACCCTATTTATATTGGTTTGTCTTCGGAATTGGCATCTAGTTGATAGGTGTATATTTTTAGTAGGCTGGCACATGGTTGGTTTAGGTGATATTTTTTGTGGCTGTTGAGCTACGATATGATCCTGTTGGATGTCATCCCTTTGATTATATAGCCTTTTCAACCTTAGCATAGGTTACATCGATGTTGCCCTATGAGTTATTTTACATAGAAAAGGTCCTATTAAGGGCCAAATATGAGTTAATGTTGGGGAAGGCATGCATACTAACTTGACTTGCATCATTGTGATCGCGCATTGACAGTCGCTATAGAGATATGCTAACTGGGAGACTGTGTGTTAGTTATACGTTATACTATGGCCTAGTTCTGGTATAGACATAACTTTGTAGAGTCTGGTTGTCTGGGATTCCTATGATATCCCATGATTGTCTATGTTTTCTCTGGGCACTCGGTATTGATGAGGTTGTAGTATACTTGTGTTACCTAGGCGTGGCTTTATGATGTTTTTTGATGTATAAACTCTTCAATATACTATTGATAGTCGTTGTGTACTAGTCCTTTCCATATATCATGGGGTATTGTTGTATCTAAAAGAGGTGGTTCTAATTATTTAGGTTAGATTGAGATTGTGGATACCTAGTTTGAGAGTATTTTCGCCTATGTTCACTCAGGGAACGTTGCGATTATAATTGCCTACGTTTACTCTGGGCACGATATGACTTCAAAGTTCTAGATCTAGATAGATTGGTTGAGTGAGTGACTGAATTGATACATCTCATCCTTGATAATGCTCCCTATCACCATTCAGCACCGGTTGTCATGTCTGTAGAGTCCAAAACCTAGGTGATGCTCTTTATGTACTGGTGGCCACAACTTGATGCTAGGTGATGAATAAAGATTCTGAGGACTGAGTGTTGGCTGAGTCTTGGGTCGAGGACCCCATAATTGATGTTTTGTTAGGCAAGGCCCCATGATTGATACCCCAATATTGAGACATTATTGTTTATGACAAGGGGATTCTTTCTCCCATGGGAGATACATCCCATCGTTACATTTATGGTTAGATCACTTGGCCCTGACTAACTGCCGACTTGAGGCCAGGTCGAAAAACCCAGGTTTAGAGTTATCTAGTGAAATTAGGGGTCCCGATGCTTGTGTAATATTACTTTTGATGGATCAGGTGCCATGTGTGAACACAGGGTTGAGGACTCGGATGACTTAAAACTATTATGGCATGTCCCGTGATTACTTACCCATGCATCCACTCACCTATTCACACCTTGATTGTGTGTGGCTATACCTCTTGTGCTTATAGGGGCTCAAGTCCTTACACGCACTACAACTGACCCTTATTCTGATGATGTGGAGAGCTGGGCTTTGTGATGGTTCTCTAGGATTTTGTAATTGTGCTGAGGAATTCTATGATTATCTGTCAGCATGGTTATTATACATGGGTGTACCTTCTAGGTTTATGGGGGCCTAGTCTATATATATGCTTAGATACTAGGTCCTTGCAACCATGTGCAGCACTATACCTCAGTTGGGGACAGTTGTTGTATTGGCCTATGTTATTTTTGTCAGTCGGTATTGATGTTTAGTACTTGGATTGGTTCAGGTTATCATTGTTCTTTACTTTGATTAGTTTTTTTATGGTTTAAAGGTTCCCAAACAAGTCTATGCCTTTATCAGAGTTTGTTTAGCTACACTACTATAGTTCTATATATTCGAACTTTATTTATGTTCATTATTTCTCTTGGTTGATCGATAATGTCTGCTGAGTGCCTTTTCAAGTACTCACCCCTACTTATGCATCTTCCCATAGTGCAAGTCTATGTACGGGTCGTGATAGTTGAGTTGGGAAACTTCGGAAGCACTCCAGAGACTTTTTGTGAGCATCGGCTACTTTGGCATTTTCATAGTCTCCTTCATATTGATGGTCGCCTTTTGCATCCAGACATCAGCAATGTACATTAGAGTTTGGTATTTGTAGGTGCACTCCTAGTTTGTATATTATTATGATTACCGATATATGTATATGATGTGTCTTTATGTCTATTGTAGCTTTGTACAGTTGACATCTAGATTATGGGTAGGTTTTGTCGTATATATATTATTATTGTATCAATTTGCTTTGTACTAGAGGACTAAGATAGGTACCCTTGGGTTGGGAATTAGCTTGCTTGCAGGTGGGACTAGCAGGCGCCATCATGACCAGGACTGGATCATGATAAGGTGGTACCAGAGCCTGTGGATGGGTGCGAAGACATCTGTGGCTTATCTCAGGGGGCTATAGCATATTTAGGGACTTTCCTATGTTACTGCTTCTTGCTGAGTAGAGGCCAGAATTCAGGCAGGAGAAGTGCCGCATCGTCAGTCCTAGATAAGGAGCAGCCCTCCAAAGCCCATTGAGTAGAAGTTAGATTCCCTCGAGTTGTAGTAGTTGAATAAGAAAGTTTACAGGCGGTGAGAATGTAGCAGGTCCTCAGTGATAGGCTTTGTGATTAGTAATTGATTAGTAGTGGCTATGTATTCTACTATGAGAGATGTTGTTAGGGATGGAGTTATGTGATAAATATATTCGTATGTCAATGACTGGTTAAAGGTTATATGGGTTATGAGCCCTGTTTATAGAAATCTTAAAGGAGAGATAAATTGAGATTATGGTAAGCTTGATGTTTGGTGACCTTTGGATATCTATATTCAATTATTTACCTACTGGTATGACTTGTTAGGTTTTTTTATGTTGATGAGTATGTTTACCTGGAGGATTTGAGTAGTCTCTTATGTTGCGATTATTCTCTGTTGGTGGTTGAATGTAAGCAAAATAGTGTGATTTAGACATATCACCATTTTGATTCTTGCCTCCTAGAGCGGGTAGTCTAGTATTGGTGTACACCATATTTGGGAGGCCGGTTGTCAGTTATTCTCTTGTGTACACCTTGTGCCTCTATGGCCATGAATTTCTTTGGTAATTTTGTTAATATATGGTTCTTCTAATTCTATGGTCAATAAATTAAGAGATAGATGTTATGCCTAGAGGCTTAGTTGTATTGTTTATTATTGGATTGGATATATTTTGCGTTATCAGCTGAGTTGCCAGCCACTCTGCCCTAGGGACTTACTATGATTATTAGTGGACTGAGAGTGTGTTGTTCGGATTCCTGGCTACGCTTATCAATGGGAATGTTGATCATTTTGCCAGATTGCCAGGTACTTAGGTTATGGTTATATAGCGTTAGGTGTGTTGCTCTGCCCAACACTTATTTAAGTGAAACGATCCCAAAAAATATCCAAAAATGTGCCTCGGAAGTACCCAAAGTCGTAATTTTAATATATCTCAAAATTTGTGCGTGATATCAAAATTCGATTTCATATTCTTAATTAAGGGAAAAATTTAGTGAAAGTTGGATCTAACCACGATGTTAGAGCAACCGTATCAAAATTCAAAAATCAAAAAAAATGCAATTTCCAATATTGATCTGCACCACTGATGTGATGCGGGTAGGGTGCAGATAAGTGTTATTTTTTGCCAGTTTTTGTTTTTTGGTCCAAGGCCTTTGGGTCTTAGTCCTAAGTCTTCCCATACATAAGAACACCTATACTTAGCCATATTTCACCTTCATATCATATAAGACATTCCCCAATACTCGCTCAAACACTTAGACAAATATTTCACTCAAAATTGAAGTGCCAAATCTCATTTCGGATCTTAAGGAATTCACTTAAGCTTCAAGTTCTCATCTCAATCTTCATCGAGGAATTCTCCAAAGTTGAGGTATGTGGGTTTAAACCATTGGGTCCTTTCACCCATGGTGGCCAAGCTTCCTTTTTACATAAATAATATGTTTCTAAGTTGGTTTAACTTATGGGTCTCCTATTATGAATTTGAAGATGAACTATGTTGGAGTTTGGTAAAAGTGTGACTATTTAAGCATGTTTTGAGCTATGAATCTAAGATCTATGATGAGTTTTAAGGAGGGGTCTCAATGTATTTTGCAAGGTGGTATTACCAAGTGTAGGTGGGTTAATTTACTTCAAGTTTTCTTTCATGATTTCACTCTTGAATTGCATAGTTTTACACTAGTATTACACACCCACCAAGTGTTTGATAAAATGTCCGATTTAGGGTTCTTGAGCTACTGATGATTCATTGTATGACTTATGACTTGAATGACTTTATGATGATGAAAGAAAGTTGCATATGTGTTGTTTTCATGGATAGTATCTATAGTATAGCAAGCTGACCACACCTTGTTAAGGGAGTGCTATGCATCAACCACCATGAATGGTGGGGTGTAACCACCATAAACCAATTGAGGGATTGATACCTCAATCTACATACATGGCAGGGTGTGAGCACCAATAACTAATTGAGGGGTTGATACCTCAATCACAATAGATGGTAGGATATGACAATCCATCATAATGTTGGTGTCTTGCTACACATGTCATATGTTCTATATAAGCATGTTCACTTTAAGTATCACTCATGTATGACATATTGTTATATGTTCTTTTATTGCCTAAATATGCATTTTGATTATGTTGCTTATCTCTTGTTGCACTACATCCTACATACTTAATACATTCAAACATACTAACGCATACTCTATGCCTACATGATATTACCTTGTAGGAACCAAAGCACCTCATGATTATCCTTATCCTCTACGTGGCTATTACTATCTTCTCAAAGTAAGCTTGGTGATTCCTCAACTTCGGGGATGATATTTATTTTTCATTGTTATGTAAAGACTCTCTTTATCTATTTGTATGTTTTTTACAATGAGGGTGAGCCCAGAAAGTTGTCTTATCCCCTGCTCAACTCTAAGTGTAGAGGTGTCCTTAGATAAGTTACATAATGTTGCTACAAGCTTTATTTCCTTTGAATCTTTGATATTTTATGATATTAAAGACTTCTCTTAGTCTTTTTGTGCTTATTTCTTTTCTTTTATTGTTTGTTTAATTGTTTTTGCGATCAAGGATATCTAATGATATGTTAAGAGGCTTGATTGGGGTAACTTCTGGTTCTCCATTTGTCGTTTCACGTCTAGGACCTAGGCTTGGGTCGTGACATTGAGTATGAATTCCGAGCCTCATTTATCTTGGATCATATCTTGAGGTAATGGAAGGTCCCTTTTATTTAGTGGTTGATTAGGTATGATGATTCTTCAGGATTGTGACATATGGGTTCAAGTGATATTGTTAGATAGACTCAGTTTTGATATTGTCTTGGGGTCAGAATGACTTATTTCTATTTTGTGGTTGTTGATGTCATGATCTAGTTGGCCGATTTGAGCCTATAATGCAAGGCCCGTATGGTATAGACTTGTTAGAAGATGCCTTAGCATGGGCTGAAGTGTGCAAGATAAATTAAGGACAAGTCTGATTCAGCGCCAGGGTTACGCTAGTCATGGATGCTGATTTGTACAATTTGAGATTTGGGGACATAGTAGTTCTGTGGGTGCCCCCTATGAGTGAAGTCATGCAGATCGGAAGGTGAGGTAATCTTGAGCTCGATATGTCAGTCCTATAGAGGTTTTAGAATATATTAGACCGGTTGTATATGAGTTAGACCTTTCTCTAGCTTCTTCTACTATACATCCTATTTTTTGCGTATCGATGGTATACTAGTGTATTCCATATGAGTTACATATACTCCAATATGCTTTCGTTGAGTTAGGTAATGTCTGGACATTGTTAAGGGAAGTTATGGTGGTCGAAATTTTGGGAGGTTATACCTTGATATAGTATGGCTATTGTGAGTGGCTGATTATGGTTGTTGGCTAACTACTGTACTGCATTGCATGAATCTAGTGACTTGTATGCACTGGTGGTTGCTAATGCGGTTCTTGCCACTGATTGATTGTTAAACACTACCAAATAGGGGTTGAATGCTAATAACTACTAAGGACCATGTCTGAGAACTATGATATGAATGCATGGGTATGAAGTAAACTAAAAAGAGCCATTCGACTGGGTGGCCTATTAGCTATTTGTTACATTGGTGAGTGCTTAGTAGTGATGCTAGGTGGATTGGACAGCAAGGGAAGGGATTTGTGCTATGTGTGTGAATGAGAGCATATTAGCAATTGTCTGTGGCTATTAGTTAGCCCTTGGACCATTGGTGCTTGATTGTGGGAATTACTTGTATAAAGAAGCAAGGAATGGAGTGAAAGTTGTATATGTAAACCACGAGTACAATTATGAACAACCATGGTCATCCAAACATCTGGTTATGTAGTAAGGATAGGTATGGCTTGTCACAACCCAAGCCTAAGGCCTAGATGAGACAAGGCGAATGGGGAACTTGAAGGAACCCCCAAACAAGCCTCTTAGCTTATCAATACACATCATTTGTTGCAGAAGCATATAAAAGACATCAAGAGTGACAATAGGGGCAAAAAGGGACTAAGGGGAAAGCTTGCGTAATATCATAATCAAGAGACAAAGAGTCAAAGCTTATATCATAGATACATAGCATGTCCAACAAACACCTCTACTACATGGATAAGAGCGGGGACTAAGATAAAGCAGCCAGTCACACCCTCATAGTCAAAATAGAACATAAAGAAAAGTGTCTCGATACATAATAAGAGAAGCATAGATAAACATCCCTAGAATAGAGGAATCACCGACTAGGTTGAGTAATACCGAACTAGCCATGTGGAGGAGGAAGAGGATCAACTAGGGTCCCAGTTACTACATGGTGATGTCATATAGGCAAGAGTGTGCATTAGTACGTTTCAATGTACTAAGTATGTAGGATGCAATGCAAAAAATTTAGGCATCATAGTCAAAATGCATAAAAATAAGCAATAGACATCATATAACTATATGGCATGTATCATCAATGCTTAGGAAGAACATGCTTAAGTAGCTCATGCTTATATAGGATATCATATGTGTAGAAGAAACCAAGATAGAGTTCCAAAGTACAAAACCTTGGTTGGTTGATAATGGTCTCACCCCATCACCCTGGTGATGTGTTACAAACCCCTCACATGGTTGATAATAATTTCACCTTAAAACCCTGGTGGCGAAGTACAAGCCCCTCATATGGTTGATGAGTACAAACCCTCACCTCGGTTATCAAGGTACAAACTCCCTGAAAAGCTTATCTAGGCTATTAGTCCCCCTAGATCGAGCATGGTTCATACATCAATCATATCATATCCCAAGCTTTGGACCTTCAATTCCTCAAGAAACTATAACCAGATATTTTATCAAACACTTGGCGGGTGTGTAATGCTAGTATAAACCCATGAACTATAGAGATGAAATCATGGAAGAAAATACATTGTAAAACTATCAATAAACACCTTGCAACACCCTAAAGTAATGTACATCAAAATCCCTCATCAAAATTACAATAGATCCAAGATTTATAGCTCAAAACTTAGCAAAATAGTCACAACTTTACATAGCTTTAACATAGTTCATAGACATTTTCATACTAGTAAGCCCAATTATAAAATTAACTTTAAATCATGCAAATTGAGTAGAAAGGAGATTAGGGCACCATGGGTGGAAGGATCCAGTTGTTGAAGCCCACATACCTTGCTTTGTAAAATCTCTTGATGAACATTGAAAAATGGAGACTTAAAGCTTGAAGAAACTCCTTAGTTCTGGATAAGGGTTTTGAGGCTTTAGTTTAGAAGTGAAAAATATGGCTAAGTGTTTGAGTGAATATTGGAGAATCTTTAGGATGATATGATGGTGAAATATTTCTATGTATAGGTAAATACATGTTTGGGAATACTTAGGCCCAAGACATGAAAGTCTCGGACCGAGACAAAAACAATCACAAAAATGAGGCAGTGCACATCACAGAGTAGGTGCGCTTTAATCTTGGGATATTGCATTTGGAAACTTTGAATTTTGACCCCCTAAACAAGAATATGAAGTCAAATTTTTGATATCACGTACGAATCTTGATATATATGGAAATTACATTTTCAAGAACTTTCTAGGCACATTTTTAGGTACTTTTTAGGGTTGCTTCATGACTAGCCAATTGATCCTCGTGACTTGTCAGCTGATTAAGCAGATGGGATAAGTAGTGAATTCTTGAGACTTCCTAGTGGAATTGTTGCACCGGCTTACTATTATATACATAAGGGTGGTGCAATTTCTGGATAGCAGGGGTGGTGTTAGATTATTGTAGAAATATGGAACATACTTGTGACTATATTCTCATGGTGTGGACTGGAGCCTATGGGTATACCTATGTTAGTACTTTCACGGACGAAAGTCATATTAGTGGGGATGTTGTAATGACCCTCCGGGTTATTTATATGGTTTTTCTGCTATTAAATTGATAATGACTATGTTTATAGTGACCTCGGGTCTATTAGGATGATTATTGGTTGGCTTATTCGGGAGTTATATGGATTTTTTAGGTTGACCGAGAAGATATATTCGTAAAATGACTCTTTGGGCAAAGTCCTAGTAAAAGCTCTAGGAATTAAATTTTTATAATTCCATTAGCTCCAGAACAGTCAAATTATGCTAAAAGCGTGTCCGTTGCAATTATATCATGGATTGCAAATTTAGCCACCAGAATCGATTAATAGTTGACCCAGTCAATGCCCTCAGGAATCATGCTCTGGATGTGAATTTTGATAGTTTAGTTAGCTTCGAAACATTGATTTTTGTCTATGATGACCCTCCCTTTGATGCTAGGGACATCCTGATGTGATTTGACCCTCGAGGGGCTTTTTGTTAAAAGTTGCTTAAAAAGGAGTAGGACCCTCACTTTATCATAGAAAGCTCTGTTGGAAATTTTGACTATCCCATTGGATCTAGAATGTCGAAAAACATAGGGTTACACAATTCATTTTCAAAAATCAAAATTTGAATGAATCAAAACGATGAAAATAAGATTGAAGAATGGGAAGAGAGGAGGCAAGGTGTCGGGCCTTAGTGCTAACACATGGCATAGTTAGTATATTCCATGGGTCAGCAACATGTCAGCATTGTCAGCCCCTATATATATAAAAGTTGTTTCCTGGAAAATGTGTTAAATGTATATATATATTTCCTCCAACTTTGCACCATCACTTTGAGCTCATTTTTCATTCGATTTGAGTGATTCAAAAGGCTACGTGATAGCATTTTGCAAGGAATGTATATGAAGTCAGATTCCGAAAGTGACTTTTTTTTTTAGATAAATTTCTACTTTATCTGTGATAATATATCGAAATAAGTGAAAACTTTTCATTGGAATGCCTCGGTCATTTGTTAACGAAATTAAGTGAAATTTGTTTCTAAATTGTTCTATATTCCATGAAAGACGTTGTGGTATATAGGTGTTCACTAATATTTATTGATTTTTTTGAATTTTGACCAAGAAAGTTTTGAAAAGAACGTTTTCTCAGTAAAAAATTTTAACTTTGTTTTTGGGCCTTTTCTTAGTCTTCTGGGGTCCATTTTGGGTTGTATTACTGGCAATGGAATCGAGCTGATGTGAGAATTGTTTTATGGGAATTGGTTTGGATTTTTGAGTGTGGACCCTGATTTTCCCCATTTTAATCGTAATTAATGAAATTTAACTCATTGCTTGATATTTTTCAACCAAATCAACCGTAATGATCTCACTTATGTTTTCACTGCTATGTAGCATCAGGAAGTGATTCAAAGGGAAAAAGGTTGGTTGGATTGACTCAGAGCAAGATACGTCTAATGCCAGGTAGGTTAAGCTTTCTTTACACCGTAGACTGAGCTGAGATGTTTGCATATTTGAGTTGAAATGTGTAAGAATGTATTCTTTATAGATAGAGTGCATGAGTATATATTGTATATGGATAGCTCTGATCTGTGTGTTGTTTTCTATATAATGCTATGGGATAATAGTTATTGTATTGAGGGTTGTGTTGGTTGTAGTTGTTCTATTACCTGAATTCTTACATTATATGACTACGAAAGGGCTTAATAGGGGTCTGTTAGAGCTAGGAACATGTGACAGGTATGTATACTAAGCTTGACTCCTACCTGTATGTGTGCGAGGTCTAAGGCTATAGAATATACTAGCTATTGAGAGGGACCTATGATTACATGCTACCATGTGTGCTAAATCTAGCATATATATATGGTCGATATACATATGCATGATGTAGTTGTGATTATCTATGTATTTACTGAATACTTTTTGCAGAATTCCCTAATTAAATATGTTTCTATGTTGCCCATGGTTTATATGATCCTGTATACTGCTGTTATCTTTTCTATATTTGCGCCACTGGTTGGTAGCAAGAAATACACCATGTTTTGGAGATAGTTATAGTTGTACACCTAAACAAGCCTTATGACCTATAATACATCTTACATTGACACTAAGCCACTGGCGGGTTAGAGATGGGAGTACAAACCTATTAGAGAGGTATAGGTTATATCTTGCGGGCGTTCTTAGTGATCTATGATGAGACCCTAGTTATATTTGTTTGTCTTAGGAATTGGCATCTAGTTGAGAGGGGCATATTTTTAGTGAGTCGGCACATGGTTTGCTTAGGTGATATTCTTTTTGGTTGTTGAGCTACAGCATGATCCTGTTAGGTGTCATCCCTCAGATTATCTAGCCTTTTGGGCCTTATCTTAGGTTATAGCAACGCTGCCTTATGAGTTGCTTTACACGGAAAAGGGCCTATTAGAGGCTAAATATGAGTTAATGCAGTGGAAGGCATGCATACTAACTAGAGTTGCACTGGTATGATCGCCCATTGCCTATCACTATAGAGATATGTTGACTGGGACACCATGTATTAATTATATGTCGTACTATAGCTTGGTTCTGGTATAAACATAACTTTGCACGCTCTGATTGTCTGGGATACCTATGATGTACCTTGATTTTTCATGTTTTCTTTAGGCTCTGTGGATTGTTGAGGTTGTGGTATACTTGGCCTTATCTAGGCATGGCTATAGATGTTTTTTATGTATGTACTCACTAATGTACCACTAATAGTCATTTTGTACTGGTCCTTTCCACTCGATCCTTGAGTATCTGTTATATTTAAAAGAGGTGGTGATTGTAATTAATTGGGTTGGATTGACATTGTGGGATACCTAGGTTGAGAGCGTTGTCGCCTATATTCACTCTGGGCATGATGCGATTATCATTGACTATGTTCACTCTGGGCACGATATGACATTAGAGTTTTGAATTCGGATAGATTAGTTAAGTGACTGATGAAATTGAAACATCTCATCACAGATAGCGCTCCCCGTTACCCTTAAGCACTGATGACCATGTCTGTAGAGTTTGAGACTTGGGTGACGTCGCCTATGGACTTATGTCTTAATGGCCACGACTGTGATGCCAGTTCGCGAATGCTCTCTGTGTCTTAGTGATAGCAATTGTGATGCTAGGTGGCAGATATAGATTCTGAGGACAGAGTGCCAACTAAGTCTTGGGTTTAGGACCACATGATTGATATTTTTTTGGGCTGGGCCCCATGATTGATATTCCAATGTTAAGACACTAATATTTATGATAGGGGGATTCTTTCTCCCTCGGGGGATGCCTCTCATCTTATATTTATGGTCAGACCACTTGGCCCTGGCTAACTGCCCGACCAAAGACCAGGTCAAAAGATCCAGGGGTTATAGTCCTCAGGTAATATCAGGGGTTTGAGTCCCTGTGTGACACTACTTATGATGGATCGAGTGCTACGTGTCAGCATAAGGTAGTAGACCTGATTGACTCTTGACTATTGTGGCAACACCCCGTGATTACTTACCAGTGTATCCACTCACCTATTCACACCTTGATTATGTATGGGCGTACCTCCTAGGATTATGGGGGTTCAAGGGGCATTCAGGCTTAGATACTAGGGCCTTACACCCCGTATAGTTGACCCTTATTCTGATGATGTGAAAAGCTGGGCTTTATAGTGGTTCTCTGGGATTCTGTGATTATTCTGAGGAATTCTATTATTATCTGTCAGCATGAATATTATGCGCGGGTGTACTTTCTAGGCTTCTGGAGCCCAGTTGGCATGCAGGCACAAATATTAGGGCCTTGCAGTCATATACAACCTTATACCTCAGTTGGGGGCAGTTGTGGTATTAGCCTATAAAGTTTTTGTCAGTCGGTATAGATGTTCAGTACTTGGGTGGTTTCATGTGATCATTATTCATCACTTTGATTAGTTCAGTTATGGTTTGAGGGTTCCCAGACATGCCTATTCCTTGATCAAAGTTTGTTTTGTTAAAGTGTTGTAGTTCTATATATTTGGACTTTATTTAAGTTTACTATTTCTCTCGGTTGGCCAATGATGCCTACTATGTGCCTTTTTTGGTTCTCACCGCTACTTTTGCATCTCCCCATGGTTTCAATCTAGGTATAAGTAGTGATAATTGAGTTGGGGAACTTCGAGAGCACTCAGAAAGACCTTTTGCGAGCACTACCTACTTTGGCATTTCCGCAGTCTCCTTCATGTTGATGGTAATCTTTTGCATCCAGACATCAGCCTTGTACATTAGATTTTGGTATTTGTAGGTGCATTCCTAATTTTTTATATTATTATGATTATTGATATATGTATATGATGTGTCCTTGTGTCTATTGTAGCTTTGTATAGTTGACTTCCATGTTTTGGGTAGGTTTCGGCGTATATATATTGTTATTGATCGGTTTGGTTTGGACTAGAGAGCTAGGACAGTTACCCTTGGGTTGAGAATTGGCTTGCCGGTAGGCGGGATTAGTAGGGGCCATCATGATCGGGGCCAAGTCGTGATGATAAATCAATATATCATCAATAAAGACTACCACAAACATGTCAAGGTAGGATTTCAAGACCCTATTCATGAGATCCATAAATATAACTGGAGTATTAGTCAACCCAAAGGACATTACCACAAACTCAGAGTGCCCATACCTAGTTCGAAAGGTCGTCTTGGAATATCACACTCCCTTACCTTCACTTGGTGGTATCTGGATCAAAGATCAATCTTATAAAAGTGACTAGCCCTTTATAGTTGATCAAAAAGTTCATCAATCCTTGGTAGAACATACTTGTTCTTCACAGTAACCCTATTAAGTTGTCGGTAACAAATGCACATTCTAAGGGAACCATCCTTTTTCTTTAAAAACAACACTGGTGCACCCCAAGGTCACTAGCTAGTCCTTATGAAACCCTTCTCCAAAAAATCCCTCAATTGATCCTTCAACTCCATCGACGCCATACGGTAAGGGAGAATAAAAATGGGTTGTGTATCAGGAAGGAGGTTTATACCAAAGTCTGTTTCTCTTTCTGGAGGAACATCAGGAAGATCATCGGGAAAGATATCAAGAAACTGATTGACCACCGAAACTAACTCAATGAGAAGGACTTTAAAGTCAACATCCCAAACTCTTATATAATGGTAGATGTAACCTTTAGAAATCAACTTTTGCACTTTAAGACAAGAAATGAATCTACCTTTGACCACCACATTGCAACTTTCCCACTTAAGAACGGGCTCACTAGGGAATTGAAATCTCACCTTACGAGTCCTACAATCAATGGAAGCATAATGTACATGTAATCGATCTATCCCAAGAATAATATCAAAATGCACCATGTCAAGTTCAAAAAAGTCACAAGGTAAGATTTTATGCAATATAAACATGGGACAATTTCAATAAACCCTTTTAGCAATAATGGACTCACCGATACACACAAAAATTCGGGACACACATGAAGCTTTTTAGCAACAAAAGGAGTAATAAAAGAAAGTGTGGCCCGTGAATCTATCAATTCATACACATCATAATAAAAAACCATTAACATATCGGTAGCAACATCGGGTACTTTATCCACTCCTTGCCTTCCTTGGAGCGCATAGAACAAGTTGTGACGTGGAGCACCCCCTTTTTGGCCACCTTGAGCCTTTTGATCAACATGACCACCTTTCCCTTGAGGACAATCATCCTTGCCCTTGTTTTGAACATAAGGAAATCAATGAGCTTATGGCCTACTTTCCTACACCTATAACACACATTTGAATCCTTTAAGCATTTACCACTATGATTCCTTCAACACCTTTCAGACCTAGGTTAGGCATCCTACCATTGCCACCTTGAGGGCTTAGGTTAGGCACTCCATTATTACCAAACTTCTTGTTAGGAGCATTAGAGGACCCTTGGCCTTGAAACTTGTGACATTGATAAAATCAGCCACCCTTAGAACCTTGAAACCACCGTCATACCAAGCCCTCTTGGACTCCCCACTTCGTCTCTTTCTAAGCTTAGCCCTCTCAAGTTTCTCAGCATAGGTCATGATTTGAGACAAGTCCATATGACTTACAAGCATGGCAGTACGACACTCTTTATTTACCAACTTGAACACACTCGACACAAACTTGTTCATCCAAGCTCTGGGGTTGGCAACCAAATATGGAGCATACTTGTAAAGCTTGTTGAACTTGAGGGCATATTCCCTCACACTCATGGAACCTTGCTTAAGATTCATGAACTCCATCATTTTTGCCTCTCTTAACTCAATAGGAAAGAACCATTTGAGGAAGGCGGCTTTGAACTCCTCCTAAGGAATAGCATCATTATCTCTCCTCTCCAACTTCTATTGACCAAACCACACTTGAGCCATACCCTTAATTTCATAGGCCACTAATTCCACTTTCTCCTTCGAATTGACCCCCATGATAGATAGCACCTTATACATCTCATTGATGAATTTTGGGGATCTTCCTCCGCCTTGGACCCATGAAACTCCATAGGCTTCATCCTTGTGAAGTCCCCCACACTTGAGGTCAGATTAGGAGCATGAGAATCTTAGGACCCTTAGTTAAATTGGTTGGTCATAGCATGGGACAACATGGTGATAGCATTTCAGAACTCAACTTGGGTAACTCATCCATTATGAGGAGTTGGAGGATCAGGAGGTGCCGATTGCTCCTCCGGAGTATGGGCTATCCTTAGTCTTCTCCTTGGTAGCGGCATAATCTAGAAAATCAAATAGCATTTGTTAGGGGTAAAAGGCCTTATCTTTTAATCTAAAGCATGATATAGATCATGAGGAAGTGCAACATTTCCTAGAATACCTCATAGCCTCCCATTTTGAGTTGTGGTGTGCTTCACACCATGAATAAGACTCTAATTGATCCAGTGTGTTAGATTTTCGAGCACCATTAACAGTGCTCTAATACCAAGCTTATCATGGCCCAAAACTGGGCCTAGATGTGACACAACAATGAGAAGTCCGAAGATAACCCAAATAAGCCTCTTGATTGTAATATGCACACACCTTGGTTGCAAAACAAAAATTAAGAAATAATACGAATCAATTGATAAAAAGGGAAAACAGAACTAAGGATGTCTTTGATAATCTTAAAGCATATAAAGAGTCAAGCTCATTGCATATATAAAACATAGTATCCAATAACACATATAACTTAGAATAGAGCGGGGGCCAAGACACTTCTTGGGCTCACCACTCATAATAATAAATATCCATCATAAAGAAGTCTCAACACAATGTGAAAGGAAATAGATATCATCCCCGGATTTGAGGACACACCAAGAACTAGCTTTGAATGGTCCGAATAGCCACGAGGAGGAGGATGGTCGATAAGAGCTCCGGTCCCTACACGGTGATGTCATATAGGCATAGAGTATGTATTAGTACTTGAAATTTACTAAGTATGTGAGGTGAAATTCAACAAGAATCATAAGCATAATAATCAAGATGCATAGTCATAGTCCATACATACAAGCTCAATATGCTATGTATAATGAATCTTTAGATATTATATGCTTAAGAGTCATCATGCTTGCATAGCTTGTCTCACATAATATTATGACATGAGTGGATCATCCTAATACCATGTACTATAGGGTAAAAAGTATAGCATTAGTCATGATCCTATCTAGTAGGTTGCTAATTATACATGATCCAAAGTCGTACATGAGGGTAATACTTGCAACATAGGTCATGACCCCTTCACGTAGATATTAGGTAATACATCATAATAAGATGTACATGAGGGTAAGGTATATAACATGATCCATGATGCCTTTATGTAGACATTTATCTAGTACTAGAGAATAAAGAGTATCGAATGATTCATGACTCCTTCTAGTAGGCTTCACAATTCACAAGAGCATCAAACTTAGCATGAGGGCTCAATGGTTCTTCTGTAGATCATAAACACTCATCATAATTTCAATGCTTGCTTAGGATCCCATTATTATCATTAAACACATGAGTTATAAAAATCATACAATGGCACTTGAATGACTTGAGAATTCTTGTAATATAATTTTAGCAAACACATGGTGAGTTTATGATACTTATTAAAGTCATGCAACTCAAGAGTATAACAAGGAGGGAAAATCAATTCAAAATCAACCCTCCAATATTATAGTAAAAACCCCAATTTGGGTATCATGAAATCCATCACAAAAGCTCATAATAGTTCATGGTTTTATAGCTCAAATCATACAGTCTCAATAGCAAAGATCAATTCATGGAATAAGCTTGAAGTTGATGTTCATGCATAATCAATCAATACTTAATAAACACCAACATAATTCTTGATTATATTTTATAATAAGAGATACCCATAGATACTACAACTTGAAATCATACAATTTTCATAAAAGTAAAGGTTGGGTTCCATGGATGAAAGGACCCATGGATGAAGACCCACATACCTTAAAGACTGAATTCCTTGGAATGAACTTGACATGGAATTAGAGATAGAAATAAGTCCTTGAATCCCAAATTTTAGCTTGAAATCTTAGGATTTGATTGAGAGATTTGATAAAGTCTTGTAGAGGTCTTCGAGAGGATTTTGTGACTTATAGAGTTTAAAAATGGCTAAGTAAGGAAGATTTCATGTTTAAATAGGTATAGGACTATGACCCCAATGCCCTTGGATCAAATAAGAAATAAGAAAACCAATAAAAATATTACATTAGTTTGTGTCCCTAGCATGACATGAACCAAATGCGTTTGATAAAATACACTACTCAGCACCCTAGCGCATCGTGACCAAGGCACGCCACAGTATTCGAAAATTAATGAAAAATAATTTTTGCTACGGGTCTTCTAAAATTCAGGTTATTTCCATTTCACACTCAATTGTCCCTTGATCAAAAATATAGAATTGAATTTCCATAATCACGCATAAATTTTGAGATATATAAAAATTACGATTATCGGGCATTTCAAAGTACATGAGGGGCGTTTCAATATCTCTCTCTAGGGAATATTCATCCCCGAATGTCAAACAAATAGGCGTAAGAGAAGGAAGAAGTTTACATCTCTACATGAATGCAAAAAATCTACATAAACATCTTTTTCAACAAGTCCCAACATGAAAATCAAAAATCACCATAAACTTGCAACTATGAACATGAATGCATGCAAAGTGACATGAGCGTTGAAACTTAAGACTTGAAATAATAGATAGGACTTAAGTTCTTACCTTAGGCTTAAGTAGAGTAGAAGAGGTGTGGGTATAGCTTTTTCATATCTGCCTCGGCTTTCCATATGGCACTTTCAACTTGTTGATTCCTCCAAAGCACCTTGACGAATACTACATCTTTGTTTCTCAACCTTTTCACTTGTCTATCCAATATCTCTATTTGGACATCCTCATAGGTCAAGTTATCTTCCACAACATCCACTATCTATAAGGCACTATATCACTTGGGTCACTCACACACTTCTTCAACATGGACACATGGAAGACCGGATGAACCATACTTATCTCCATAGGCAACTCCAATTTAGGTCCCACAAACCATGGTCTCAATTTACTTTTTTTACAAAACCGTACCACACCCTTCATGGGTGAGACTTTCAAGTAAATCCAATCACCAACCTTAAACTCAAGATCTCTTCTCCTCACATTGAAGTAGGACTTTTGTCTACTTTGGGTCGTTTTCAATCTCTCCCCTATTAAACTCACCTTATATAAGGCTTCCATGATAAAATTTGGACCTAGCAAAGCCATCTCTCCCACTTCAAACCACCCAACCAGGGATCTACAATGCCGTCCGTATAGATCTTCAATAGGAGTCATACTAATACTTGAGTGATAGCTATTATTATAAGCAAACTCAATAGGTGCAAGATGTTCATCCCAACTACCATTAAGCTCCAAAACCTAATCCCTAAGTATATCTTCAAGAGTTTGGATAGTCCTTTTGGCTTCACCATCCGTTTGAGGATGAAAAGCGGTGCTAGGATTGACCTCAGTAGCAATACCCTTTTGGAAGGATCTCCAAAAATTAGAAGTGAATTGAGCACCACAATCTGAAATTATAGATAAAAGTAACCCATGCAATCTAACTAACTCATGAATATATAACTTGGCATAATCTTCAGCACCATAAGTCATTTTGACTAATAGAAAGTGAGTCTACTTCATCATTCTATCCACAACAAACAAATAGAATCAAAGTGTTTCCTAGTCTTACGCAATCCAGACACAAAATCCATGTTGACTTTTTCCCACTTCCAAGTAGGAACCTTTATGTCTTGGGTTAGGCCACCAAGCATTTGATGTTTGACTTTCACTTGTTGGCAATTTCGGCAACCAGTTAAATACTTGGAAATATCTCTCTTCACACCACCAGCAATACACCTCCCTCAAATCTTTATACATTTTTATGTTACCGGGGTGAATAGAATAAGATAAATTATGGGGCTGCCTCAAATCAACTCTTTCAAGCAATAACATTAGGCACACATAACCTACTTTGCTACCAAAGGGCACTATCTCTACCTTGGGAGAAAACCCCCAATTTACCATCCCTCACTAAGGCCTTGAACTCTAGCGAGGTGGGGTCAAGGTCTTGTTTTGACTTGACGACCTCAATCAAAGAAGATTTAAAACTATCAACAACTACTACAGCACCATTTTCAATGTCATCCAACTTGACCCCCAACCTATCCGATGGTGAACTTCTCTATCCATGACACAAATATCAATATGAGCTACACTACCCATAGACACTCTATTTAGAGTATCAGACACAACATCAGCTTTTCCAGGAAGATAATGTACAGTTATGTCATAATCTTTATGTAGCTCTAACGACCTTCTTTGTTTCAAGTTAAGATCTTTCTGTGTGAAAATATATTGGAGACTATTGTGGTCAGTAAACACATCAACATGAACCATATATAAGTAGTGATGCCAAATTATCAAAGCAAATACCACGGCCACTAATTCAAGATCATGGATGGGATACTTTTGCTCACGCACTTAAGTTGCCTAGAGGCATATGCTATCATCTTGCCATTTTTCATCAAAACACACCTCAAACCAACTCTTGAGACATCACAATAAACCACAAACCCTTCCGGTAAAACCACAATAGGAGCGGAGACTAGCTTGTCTTTCTAAGTATGGAAACTTTTTTGACACTCATCGGTACAAAAATATTTTACCTTTTTTTGGGATCAACTTTGTCATAGAGGAAGCAATAGAAGAGAAACCATTCACAAACTACCAATTGTAACCCGCAAAACCCAAGAAACTCCTAATTTCTAATGGAGTCAAGGGTCTAGGCCAATTTCTTATCACCTTCGTCTTCTTAGGATCCACCTTAATGCCATCACCCAACACCACATGACCTATAAAGCAACCTCTTACAACCAAAATTTGCACTTCCTATACTTAGCAAACAACCTATCATCCCACAAAATTTGCAACACTACCCTCAATTGGTTCGCATGCTCTTCCTTACTCTAGGAATAAATCAATATATCATCAATAAAGACCACCAAAAACATGCAAGGTAGGGTTTAAAGACCCTATTCATGTGATCAATAAATATAGCCAATGCATTAGTCAACCCAAATGACATTACCACAAACTCAAAGTGCCCCTACCTAGTTCAAAAGGTCATCTTAGAATATCACATTCCCTTACCTTCACTTGGTGGTCTCTAGACTGGTGATCAATCATAGAAAAGTGACTATCCCCTTTCAGTTGATCAAAAAGGTCATCATTTATTAGAGAATACTTGTTCTTTATAGTAACCCTATTAAGTTGTCGATAATCAATGCACATTCTAAGGGAACCGTCCCTTTTCTTTACCAAAAAACACTATTGTACCCCAAGGTGACTTGCTAGGCCTTATGAAACCCTTCTCTAACAAATCTCTTAAATAATCCCTCAACTCCTTCGAGGTCATACGGTAAGGAGAAATTGAAATGGCTTATGTATCGAGAAAAAGGTCCATACCAAAGTCTATTTTCCTTTGGGGAGGAATACCGGGAAGCTTGTTGGGAAACACATCAAGCAACTCATTGACCACCAGAACTGACTCAATTGAATGGACTTTAGACTAAACATCCCTAACCTTTACAAGATGGTAGATGCAACCCTTCGAAATCAACTTTTGGGCTTTTGGACAAGAATTGAATCTAACCATGGGCACCACATCACAACTTTCCCACTTAAGAATGGGCTCACTAGGAATTTAAATCTTACCTTATGAGTCCTAATATAAATGGAAGTATAATATGCATGTAACCAATTCATCCCAAAAATGATATCAAAATCCACCATGTCAAGCTCAACAAAATAACATGGTAAGACTTTATGCAATATGAACACAGGATAATTTATGTAGACCTTTTTAGCAACAATGGACTCACCGACTGGGGTAGACACTTCATAAGGTTCATGTAACAATACCAAAAATTGTTCGAAAATATGCTTCAAAAGTGCTTGAAATTATATTTTCCATATATGTAAATATTCATGTTATTTCAAAAATACGACTTCATATTCTTGTTAAGAGATGACATTTATGAGGAAGAGGGTCTAACACTGATTTTAGAATAAGTGATTCACAATTTTGAATTTCAAAGTTACAAATTAAAGTACCTGAAATGCGCTACTGGTGTGACGTGCCCCTACATATTTTTTGTGACAGTTTTTAAGTTTGGTCCATGACTTTTAAGTCTTGGGCCTATGCCTTCCCATATGTAAAGTACCTATACTTAGCCATTTTTCACCCTCGTATCATTCTAAAAATTCCCCAACACTCACTCAAACACTTAGTCTTATATTTCTCTCAAGATTCAAGTGCCAAAACCCTCTCCGGATCTTAAAGAATTCAAGCAAGCTTTAAGTCCCCATCTTCAATCTTCATCAAGTTCATCTCTAAAGCTAATGTATGTGGGTTTGTTTCATGGATTCATTTCACCGATGATATGCAAGCTTCCTTTTACTCTAATTTGCACAATTAAGTTGATTTACAAATGGATCTTTATTATTATGAAAATCACTTCACACTATGTCAGGGCTTATGAAATTATGACTATTTTGCTATGTTTTGAGCTATAAAACAATGGCCTATTGTAAAATTTGATGAAGGGTTTTGATGTATATTATTGGAGGGTGCTACCAAGTATCTATTGAAGATTTTATATTGAATTTTCTAGCATTGTTTTCACTCTTGAATTGCATAGTTTTACACTAGCACTACACATACTCTAATGTGTTTGATAAAATATCTAGTTATACTTTCTTGAGGAATTGAATGTCCAATGCATGTCCTCTGGGCTGAATGACTATATGATGATGCAATGATATTGAAGTGATGTATGTATTTGATGACTACATGATGATAAAATAATGGTGAAATGAATATCTATATATATATATATATATATATTATTCCCCTATATAGTGTTGGAATGAGACCATGCCCTACTCGAGGGTTGCGCGCTGGGTAATCTTGTTGGGGTTTTGTACCCATCGACCTATCAGGGGGTTTCTACTCTGGCACCACAGGTGGTAGGGTGCAACAATCCACCAACATATTGAGGGATTTGTACCTTGGTAACCTATCGGGGGGTTTGTACTCTAGTCACCAAGGGTGGTAGTGTGTGACGATCCACCAATAGTTAGTGATCTCTTCTCACATATATTTTATATTTTATGTAAGCATGCTTCACTTAAGCATTGATCATACATGTCATATTGATACTATGCTATCTATTGCTTATCTCTATATACTTTGACTATGATGTCTATCTCTTGTTGCATTGTATCTTGCATAGTACATTCAAACGTACTAATGCATACCTATGCCTACATGATGTCACCATATAGGGATCGGAGCACCACTTGATCATCATCATCCTCCACCTGGCTAGTGTGATTATCTCTCAAGCTTGTTAGTGAATTCTCCAGTTTGAGGACTTTGCTTATGAACTCTTTCTATGTATTAAGACTATCTTTCTTTTGGTTATGTATTGACTATGAAAGAGAGTCTGGTTGTTTGTCTTGGCCCCCATTTTTATCTATATAGTAGAGGTGTTATTGTACACATTATGTATCTATGCTTGAACCTTGACTCTCTTATTTTCGTGATGTTATGATATGAAGTCCACCCTTAGTCCCAAATCCCCTTGTTTATCTTATCTCTTATTGTCAATTTATTTTCTTCCATGACCAAGGATATGTAATGATATACTATGAAGGTTGTTTGGGGTTCCTTCGGGTTCCTTATTCGCCAGTCATGTCTAGGACCTAGGCTTGGGTCATGACAAAGATGGTATTAGAGCACTAGGTTATTCAATTCTCAGCATCCAACATATCATAAGGATTAGAGTCTTAGTTATGGTTGTAAAGCAAGCCATAACTATGAAATAGGAGGCTATGAGATGTTCTAGGAAATATTTTACTTCTTCATGATCTATGTCATGTGATGGAGTTAGGTCCTCTAGGGCTTACTACTGTTCCCTAACCATTACATTACAAGGTATCTCTCAAGCTACTTAGGACATTGATATGATAACTGTAGAGGTTTGCAATGCTTTGTGGATATTGGCCACAGCGGCGACAAAGTTGGCAACTCACCTTGATCAACAAGTGAGTGCCCCTAAGACGTCATTTTGTAAAGAGAGAGGTAGTAAGGGATCCAAAAAGGCTCGATGTGACAGTATCTTCCCATATCAAGAGTCCAACAATGTTCCAAGTAAGTGGGTTGCCAAGGATAGGGTGGTCAGCCCCAAGTATCATGGTGAAGGTGTTGGTGGACAACCTCCTCCTACATGCAACAAATATGGAAGGTACCACCCGGGAGATTCCTTAGCTGGCTCAGGTACATGTTTTTGATATGGTGGAACAGATCATAAGATGAGGTATTGCCCATAGGCCCCAAAAGAATGTAAGGATGGTTGTCGACGTTCTCAACCATACCCCTCTAAGGGTCACTAGGCCTGGCATGGTACTCCACAAGTAAATTGAAGGTTTTGATTTTGATGATCCAGGTTCCACAATTCCTTAGTTGCTAGTAGGCTTTTTGTGAGTCTCTGAATCTTTGCTGTCTACCTCTTCGTTTAGTATATTATTGCTAAGAATGTTCATAGGTGTTGTTTCGTGTTCATCTTTTCTTAGTTCTTGCCTTGTGGCTTATTGGGTTAGTGTGGTGGATTTTGATGCTATGCATAGGATGAATAAGTTGTGTTAGTATTGTGTCCCTCTTGAATATAGGGCCTGTAGAGCCATATTTTGATTCCCTGTTAAATCTATCCTTGAGTGGGGAAATGCGAAGGGGTAATTTTGTTCTTGTCTTAGGGTATAATTGATCTCTAAGGGTTGCCCCGATGTTCTTATTGAATAGGGTCTTGTCTTGTGATTTTGGGTTGAACTTAGTTTGTTGGGTTGGAGGTCTTGAGTTGGTTCAACTACTTGCATATTATGGCTCCTTTGATTGTAGAACCAATAAAGTTTTAATATGATGGTTAAGAATGGTAGATCTATTTGGTTAACTATAATGGGTTAGTCACTTCTGTAAGCTTGATCTTTTGTTCGATTTTGTTCCCAAGTGATGATGAGAATAGGTGATATCCCTAAGCATCTTTTTGGATTAGGAGTGAGCCTTTGGAGTATGTTGGAGTTTTTTGGCTGGCTTATGCACCGGCTATGTTTATGGGTTTTATGAATAAAGTCTTTATTACCTACTTTGTTATGCCTGTGGTGGTCTCTAGTAATGAAGTATGGATTTATTTAAAGCTTATGAACCATTTGGCGGTAGTGTTGCAAATCTTGGGGTAAGAGGAGTTGGATGCTAAGTATGTGAAGTGTTAAATATAGTTAAAGTAGGTTATCTCTCCAGGTCATGTGGTGTTGGAGGGTGGTATTAAGATTGATCTTAGGAGAGGTATATGAATAGAAACTAGCCTAGACCTTTGACCCCCAAAGAACATTAGAAGTTTTGGGGCCTCAGCAGGCTACAATGGGAGGTTTGTGGTGTACTGTGATGCCTCTCGAATTGGTTTATGTTGTGTGTTGATGCAATATGATTAGTTGAGAGCCTATATTTTTTAACAATTCGAGATGCTACAAAAGGTTATCTTATCTATGACCTTGGGTTTGCCGCCGGGGCTTTTGCTTCGAAAATTTGACGTCATTGGTTGTATGGGGTACATGTTGCTGTGGTTACCGTCCACTAGAGTTTCTAATAGGTGTTCACCCAAAGGATCTTATCTTGAGACAAAGGGGGTGGTTAGATCTTCTTAAGGATTATGATATGAGTGTGCATTATCATCCCGATAAGACTAATGTTATGGAGGATGCTTTGAGAAGGGTGTCTATGGGTATCCTAGCTCATGATGATGGTGGTGATAAAAGAGGTGGCTAGGTAGATGCCTCGATTAGCTAGATTGGGGGTTAGGTTGGAAGAGATTGATGATGGTGATGTGGCTGGTGATGGTGGTTCTAATTCTTCATTGGCCGATGAGGTAAGAGCATAACAAGATCTTGATCCCTCCTTATTAGAATTAAAGGCCTTGGTGAAAAAGGGCAAGGTGGAGGTTTTTTCCCAAGGGGGAGATGGTGCCCTTAGATACGAAGGCCTTGTGTTGATGGCTTGGTGGAAAAGATCCTTGATGCAGTTGTAATTCTTCTTACTCTATTCACTTTGATTCTACCAAATATATTGAGATTGAGAGATATGTTTTGGTAGAGAGGCATGAAGAAGGGCATTTCCAAATTTGTTACTGGTTGTCATAGTTGTCAAAAATTTAAAGCTAAACATCAAAGGTCGGGTGGCCTAACCTTAAAAATAGAGATTCCTACTTGGAAGTGGGAGGTGATTAACATGGATTTTGTGGTTAGATTGCCCAAGACTAGGAAGGGTTTTGATTCTATTTGGAGTGCGGCTACTAGGGTGATGAAATTGGTTCACTTTCTACCGGTTAAGACTATTTATAGTGCCAAAGTGTATGGTAAATTATACATTCATGAGTTGGTGCGATTACTCGAGGATATGCTTAGGGCTTGTGTATTGGAGTTCAAAAGTAGTTGGGATGATCATCTTCCATGGGTTGGGTTGCCTACAACAATAGCTATCGTTCTAGCATCGATATGGCTTTTTTAAGTCTCTCTACAATAGGCATTGTAAATCACTCATTGGATGGTTTGAAGCGGGAGAGATGGCTTTGTTAGGTTCAGATCTGGGTATGGATGTTATGAGATAGGGAATGGTTGGGGATATCCCAAAAGGCATCAAAAGTCCTATGTCGAAGTGAGAAGAAGAGAAATCGAATTCAAAGTTAGTGATTGGGGCTAATTGAAGATTTCGCTCATGAAAAGTGTGGTTAGACCTTTTAAAGTGGGAATTGAATTCATGGTTGTTGGGTCTTTATGAGTTGTTGAGAGAGGTTAGTAAGGTTGCACACGAATAGGAAGTGCCTTTGTTTATGGATATGGTTTGTCCGGTTCTTCATGTTTCTTGGATTGAGGAGACTTGTTGGTGATTCAAGTGTTATGGAACATTTTGAGGTTGTGGGTGTTGTAGAGGATGAGTTGACTTATGAGAAGTTCTAATGGAAAGTAGTGTGGATATGAGTAAAGGTTGATTTGTAAGGGTGTAGTGTTTGTCAAAGCCCATTAGGGGAATCATCAAGTCGATAGTATCTCTCGAGGTGCCGGAGTGGGCATAGAGGAGCAATATTTGTACCTCTTTCATTCTATTCAAGATTATGATAACATGTTGAATCCTTGCATGATTCCAAATCTTATGTTTTAGCCCCTAAGTCATTTGCATGCATTAATGTTTATATTGACGGGTCCATGGTAATTTTACACAAATGTTGAGATTTTGAATATGGTATTGCAAGTGTATTGTTACATTCTTGTTGGGACTAAACAAGACTAATTTGTTCGTGATTACTCTTCTCATATACGTTTCTTTGACATTTGGGGACGAATGTTCCCAAGGGGAAGATATTTGGAATCACCCCAAAAACTGCTCGAAAATGTGCCTCGAAAGTGGTTGGAATCATATTTTTCATATATCTCAAAATTCATGCATTATTTCAAAAATCCGACTTCAAATTCTTATTCAGGAGATCAAATTTAGGGGGTATAGGGTATAACCCCATTTTAGAGCGAATGATTCACAATATCAAATTTCAAAGTTGCAAATTCCAGTAGCTGAGTGGCGCGTCATATCCCTATATATTTTTGGTGCCAGTTTTCAAGTTTAGTCCAACACTTTTAAGTCTTGGGCGTAAGCCTTCCCACAAGTGAAAATACCAATACCTAGCTATTTTTCACCTTCATATAATTCCAAACACCTTATATAATTCTAAACATTCCCCAATACTCATTCAAACATTTAGACTTATATTTCTCTCAAGATTCAAGTGCCAAAACCCTCTCCAGATCTTAAGGAATTCAACCAAGCTTCAAGTCTTCACCTCTAATCTTCATCAAGTTCATCTCCAAAGCTAAGGTATGTGGATTTCTTTCATGGGTTCCTTTAACCCATGATACCCAAGCTTCCTTTTACCCTAATTTGAATGATTTAAAGTTGACTCTTAGGCAACCTTGTAGCCAGTGTGGAAGGAGTCATCCTGGTATATGTCGTGTTAGGACAGATATTTGTTATTGTTGTGGTGCGCCAGGGCACATGATAAAGGATTGCTCAAGGAGGCATATAGGTGATATAGTACAATCTACTAGGTTAGCTATTGCATCATCATCGTCAGCTCCTCTATTAGATAGAGGTTAAAAAGCACCTATGGGTCGTGGTAGAGGTGTTATAGGAGAAGCTAACTCTAGTAGAGTCCAGAATCGCACTTATGCCCAAGGGAGTCGGCAAAACTTTGAAGCTTCACCTAATGTGGTCACAAGTACATTGTCCATCCTTTCACATAATGTATATGCATTAATTGACCCTAGTTCTACATTATCATACATTACCCCGCTAGTTGTTGGAAAGCTTAAGAGAATACCTAAATTATTGAACAACCCATTTGAAGTGTCTACACCAACTAGTGAATCTATTATGGCTAGAAGGGTTTATTATGATTGTGTAGTAACAGTTTGTTTTATAAGACCTAGTGTGTCCCCTTGGGGTGCACCAGTGTTATTTTTATGCAAAAAGAATAGCACCTTGAGAATGTGTATAGACTATCGACAATTGAGTAGGGTGACAATTAAGAATAAATACCCCCTACCCAGGATTGATGATTTATTTGATCAGTTAAAGGGTGTCAAATGCTTTTCAAAAATTGATTTGAGATCAGGGTATCAGCAAGTGAGGTTGGAGGAAGATATACCTAAGACTGCTTTCAGAACACGCTATGGTCACTTTGAATTTATTATTATGTCATTTGGGCTAACGAATGCACCAGTAGTTTTTATGGATTTGATGAACAGGGCACTTAAGCCATTCTTGGATGTGTTCATGATAGTATTTATAGATGAAATTTTGGTATACTCAAGATTAGAAGAGGACCACGCAAAGCACTTATGACAAGTGTTACAAGTTCTTTGTGATCAGCAGTTGTATGCCAAGTTTTCTAATGTGAATTTTGGCTAAAATTAGTGGCATTCTTGGGTCATATTGTATCTGAGGAAGGATTAAGAGTTAATTCACAAAAAATAGAGGTTGTGAGAGATTGTCTAACACCAGCGACACCCACAGAAATTCGAAGCTTTTTAGGTTTGGCAGGTTATCACAGGAGGTTTGTTGAAGGTTTTTCTTTAATTTCTGCACCCCTAACAAAATTGACACATAAGCCAACCAAGTTCCAATAGAATGATGCATGTGAAAGGAGCTTCCAGAAACTGAAAAATAAGCTAACCTCTGCACCTGTGCTAGTACTTCCAGAAGGATCTGAGGGGTATGCATTGTATTGTGATGCTTCAGGAGTTGGCTTAGGATGTATACTGACACAGTATGGCAGGGTAATTGCTTATACATCTAGACAACTAAAACCACATGAGAAAAATTACACAACTCATTATCTTGAGCTAGCAGCGGTTGTATTTGCTTTGAAAATATGGCGCCACTATTTGTATGGGGTTCACGTTGACATATACACTGATCATAAGAGCCTATAATACATCTTTAAGCAAAAATACCTAAATTTAAGATAGTGGAGATGACTAGAGCTAAAAAGGATTATGATGTTGATATACTATACCATCCGAGAAAGGCAAATGTGATAGCCGATGCTCTAAGTCGTAAGTAAATCATGAAAACTAGTGATCAGGCCATGGTAAGTCAAGGCATAACTAAGGATCTATGACAGCTAGCAAGTTTAGGAGTTCACCTTCTTGAAACTCCAAAGGAAGGGATTATTGTACATAATACAGTAGTGTCTTCATTGGTAACAGAGGTTAAAGCAAATTAATTCGAGGATCCTATTTTACGATGACTTAAGGAAAAGGTGAATTACGGCATGATGAAAGACTTTGAACTTATACAAAATGGAGTACTTTACTACCAAAAATAGATTATGTCTGCCTGATATTAATGGATTAAGAAAGAGGATAACGGAAGAAGCCCATCATTCCTGATATTCCATCCATCCAGGACCAACTAAGATGTATCATGACCAGAAGGGAATTTTTGGTGGGGAGGAATAAAAAAGGACCTTGGAAACTTTGTGGCTTAATGTCCAAATTGCCAACAAGTGAAGGTAAAATACCAAAATCCAGGAAGTTATATGCAGTGTATAGATCTTCTTACATGGAAGTGGGATATGATCAATATGGATATTGTTACTGGGCTGCCTTGCTTATTTCAAAAATTTGACTCCATATGGGTAATAATTGATAGACTCATAAAGTCAGCACACTTCTTACCAGTCAAGAGTGATTATATAGTTGAAGAGTATACCAAGCTATACTTCAAAGAGATAGTCAGGCTACATGGAGTACCAATCTCTATTATCTGTGATCGAAGGGCTAAATTCACTGAAAAGTTTTGGAAGTCCTTCCAAAGGAGTTTAGGGACACAAGTGAATTTGAGTATAGTTTTCCACCATCAAACAGACGGTCAAGCAGAATGCACCATTCAGTCAGTTGAAGATATGTTGCGAGCTTGTGCATTGGACTTTAAAGGTAGTTGGGTGGACCACTAGCTACTTATTGAATTTGCCTATAATAATATCTACCACACAAGTATCAAGATGGAACCTTATGAAGCTTTGTATGGAAAGAAATATAGGTCGCCAATTGGATGGTTTGAAGTGGATGAAACCACCTTGCTTGGGCCAGATCTAGTATAACAAGCCATGGAAAAAGTTAAGGTAATACAAAAGTAGCTAGAAACAGCCCAAAGTCATCACAAATCATATGCGGATGCTAAAAGGAGAGGATTGAAAATCTTAGTAGGGGATTGGGTATTTTTAAAGATGTTTCCAATGAAAGGGGTTATGAGGTTTGGTAAGAAAGGAAAACTAAGCCCATGTTACATTGAGACATATAAAATTATTAAGAAATTCAGGCAGGTTGCATATGAACTAGAGCTACCCCAAGAGCTTTCAATGGTTCATCTAGTTTTTCATATCTTAATGCTTCAAAAATGCATAGGTGACCCATCCCGTATCACTCCTATTGAGGATCTGCAGATCACAAAAGATCTCACCTATGAAGAAATACCTATTGCTATTCTAGATTGTCAAGTTAAAAAGCTAAGGAGTAAAGAAATTGCTTCAGTAAAGGTACTTTGGAGAAATCAGCAAGCAAAAGAAATAACATGGGAGGCCAAGGACGCGATGAGATTGAAATACCCTTACTTATTTGAAGCTAAAGATGAAGTCCAACATGCAGAATTGGAACACTAATAGATACATGTGATTGAATACTTAGTATGTTGTCAAAGGTTTGTTTAAATAAAGGTTTATACATGGTTAAGCTATCCAATTGTGCTAACATTCGAGGATGAATGTTCCTAAGAGGGGAGGATGTAACACCCAACATTTTACATGTACTAATGCTATGTAAATGAAACATTATATGGTTTGGTCAAATTAGCTCCAATTTTAAAAGTGCTTGAATCTTGTGTTAATGGGTAATATATATGTCTAATGCTTAAGAGGGTCGAGTCTATACATGTTTTGTGTTAAATTGAGGAGATTACATCCCTAAACAAAGTGAGAGAATTAAGGTGCTTGTAAGTATTAATAAGCTAGTAGGTGAGTCACCTACTTGATTAGTTTGCTAGCTAAATGGAGATGAGGCCCAATGTCAAATTTGTCCAAGTCCGATTATGAATAAAGTTCGTGTTAAGGGTGTAACTTTAGCCCATGTTTTAGCACCATAAATGGACCTTATTTTCAGTCCAAAAAGAATGTAAAAAGAGCCCAAGTACACCACAACCCACTTGACTCTTTGGGCCCAAAACTAATTAAGAAGAAAGCTGGAAAATGGGCAGCCAAGGCCCATCAATTTTGAAACCAATTTAGGCCCAAGTGTAAGGGCCAAGCTGCTCTATAACAAATGTATTAATAGGTGTTAGTATGTGGTCAAAATTTCAAGAGAAAGTCGTCCAAAAGAGTCTTTAAAAACAGCTCAAAAGCAGCCCTCAATTCATTCCACATGAAATAAATTTTTAGCTTCCCAAAAAAACTCTTTTTCTCTCTTCAACTCATTTCTCAAAGCAGCCTACATAACCCTCTAGGGTTCTTGAAGGAAACCATAATCTTGAAGTCAAAGGTAATTAATTATAGTTTTGTATTTAGTATGGTCTCTTCATGAAAAACAAGAAGTATACGCTAGTATGTTGTGGTGGAAATTTGGACAGGATGTGTCCTAAGGATTGTTGTGAACTTTTCTTAAAATTTAAGAAGGTTTTCTCTTTTTGGATGGCTGAATTATGAAGTAATACTTATGTTTTTAACAAATTATAGTTTGTTAGTTATGTAATTGAGCTGCTGCACCATTTTTACAGTCTGCAAAGATGAATTGTTGTATGATGTCGTAATTGTACTCTTAAAAGAAACTTGGGCGCTGATAATTATAATATGTTGTTCCATGACCTTCACCTATTTTGGTACTATTTTAGGAACATTTTAAGACTAGTTTTATGTATAAAAAATGTTGGATACAATTTGGGTAAAGTTTAAATAGGTTGAGGATTGTTGACGTCGAAGTGTGGAGAAGAGATATAACGTTATGCCGCCTGTTTGTATGTTGCGAAGAATTGTTATATGTTGTGCCTTGTGCGCTATTATAAGACTTTTAAAGTCTAAAATAACATTTATATGACATGTACATAATAATTGTTATTAGAAAATATGATTATAAGTGAAAAGATTGAAGAAATGTCTTTCTGTCGCTAATTAAAAGTTTGTTGCCCGAATGTTAGTTTTTATGGTATTGGGCTTCCAAAAAGTGTTTTGTCACTGCTAATACTCGTCTCATTGCCTAATATACTGTAGATAAATATTTGAGGCAAAATGCAGCCACTCCAAGGTAGTAACAAGGTCATAAAATGAGGTTTGTAAGGCTAGTTGATTTCATATTGTTTGGCATGACACAAGATCCTTCCCTTGCACATAAAGGCACTTACCAACTCCGACACAACTATTAACTATGCCTACACTCTTCCACATGTTCATATTCTCCCATACGTAGACACCTTCAAATAGGCATACATACATGGATACAAAGTTACATGGGTTCTTGCTGCTAAATAAAGTCCACGAGTTATTTCATCCTATACGCATTTTATTATTTATGTAACGTACTCTTTTCATTGACATATTGTCTTGTATAATTATTTACATATCACATGTTACACCAACAGTCCTACAGCTCCAACATTATGACCATCAAAAGAATCATCTCAAAAGTAATTGAAAGATAAAGTATATTGTTTATTGATGGGTGGTAGCCCGAGGGGTGGAAGCATCACCTAGCCAAGGACGATCCTATATGGGTGATAGCCCGAGGGGTTAAGGAAGAACCTAGCTAGGGATGATCCTGATATAGATTTACCACTAATCAGCTAGTCATTTGTATTACATGTTGTGCACAAATTATATAGTAAAGGTAAAGTAATATAAAGAACATAAAGTACATGAACCCACAGTATAACTAAAGGTGGTCTCTTATCCTACACTAGTGCATAGTTTCATTTGAGCTATCGCGTCATATACAATATTTCCTGTCTTACATATTCAGTACATTATCTCGTACTGACGACCCTTACGGGGGACCTATATTTCATGTTGCAGGTACAGGTGCTAGTAGATCTCCTTAGTAGAGTATAGGATATCCAGCTTCTGTTACCAAGCTCCAGGTTGCTTTGGAGCTTTGTGTGTGTCTAGAGCTTAAATGTTTGTATTGTACAGTTAGTCAAGATGGGGACTGTCCCAACCCTTATCAGATACTTTTTTGTATCTAGAGGCTTTGTAGACTATGTAAATTAAAGTGTGGCCATGTCTCGTACCTTAGACAGTGTGGCCCCCATGGCCTAGCCATATGCATTTTCTTTTGGCCTAGTATTACTGTTTATTTTCTTAAAGGAATATTGAAGGTAGAAATCTCTTATAATATATGTAAAAAGTGAATAGATATAGGTTGGTTCTCCCGAGTCTTATCGACAATGGGTACCGAACTGCCTTAATGGGACTTTGGGGCATGACAAGAGTAGTAGTCAATAAATCTGTCAGCCTCAAGAAACTGACCTCATACTCATCGAACTACACAAAAGGAACATTGGCGAGTCAAATAAATCAATGTAGCAATAATAGTGGAAACACCCTTAATGAACCACCTACTTTACCCTGCCAAACTAATCAAACTCCAAATCTCTGTGACTATAGTAGGCCTAGGCGAACCACGGTTGGCCTCAGCCTTACCCAGATTAACACTAATACCCTCGTCAGATACCACAAGACCTAAGAAAGTCACAAACTTAAGCCATAACTCATACTTACAAAACTTGCATATAATATGTGATCCCGGAGTGTGTGAAATACAATACAGAGGTGCTGAGCATGTTGTTCTTTACTAAAATATACCAAAATATCATCAATAAAAACCACTACAAAGGAGTCCAGATACGGTCGAAATAGCCAAGTCATCAAATCCATAAATACTATAGGAGTATTACTCAGCCCAAATGGCATGACTAAGAACTCATAGTGTCCATAAAGTGTCTGAAAGGCAATCTTCTAAACATCCTTTGCCTGAACCCTCAATTGGTGATACGTTAAACGTAGATCAACCTTATAAAACCCTGAGGCCCCCTGCAACTGGACAAATAAACCATCAATCCAGAGAGACTCGTCTTTCTTTATCACAAATAAGACAAGATCTCCTCAAGGAGAAATACTCGGCCAAATAAACCCCAGATGTTGCAAATACTAAATTTAACTAAATTTAAGTACTGAGATCCTTAAGTGTTACAGGGGACATCTAGCATAGTCGAATAGATATGGGCTTAGTGCTTGGCTCTACCTCTATCTTAAAATCAGCCTCCCACTCACACGACAACCTAGGAAAATCTTGTGGAAACATATCAGAGAACTCATATACAATCGACATGGACTCTATAGTAGGAGTCTCAACTGACACATCCTACACATGAGATAAATAAGTTGAACACACTACAAAAATCAATCTCTTAGCCTATCATACCTGTTGGATCCCAACTCATGGATCCCTATCAAACTACTGGAGGCATCCTTGGTATTACCGAAGTAATGATCTTGGCATAACAATCTAACAAAGCATGATGTAGGGCCAACCAATCCATACCAAGAATAGGATCAAATTTAAGCATATCCAGAAGTATTAAGTCAACCCAAGTATTAAAATCCTAGAGAGTGATCACACGACCACTACAAACCCAATCTACCACAATAAAATCCCCCACTAGGGTATATACCAGAATCAAAGAAGAAAGTAGATTGAGAGTCACACCCATGCGAGCAACATAATATATAGAAACATAATAAAATGTAGAACAAGGGTCAAACAAGGTTGAAGCTAGCCGATGGCACTTAGTAATCATACATGTGATGGCCTTATCAGAAGTATTGGCCTCGGCCCATGCTGGTACGATATAAAAATGGCCCTGATGGCCTTCCTCCTCAGATATCATTGTCTCCCCCTACTCTACCGCCTCTAATAGACCCTCTGTAACCTTATTGGTAACCCTGTTAGTCCATGTACTAATCATCCTGGTGGCCACAATCTTGTCCCCTACACCTGCCACCTGGTAATGCAGCTGACCTGGTGGGTGGTTGGGCTACAAGTGCTTTTCTCTACTCTGGATAGTATCTAAGTTAATGCTATAGTGCCTCACACCTTACAAAACCCAATGTATCCTTATATCTAGCTTACGATCGTACTGCACCAATTCGGCTATCTCGGAACTCAACTACCCATAAAGGATTACCCAACTGGCCTTTGAATGACCCAAATCACTCTCCATCGATCTAGGCCTAGTGAGATATAAAGAACCGCCCCTACTGAAATTACTCAGGTGGTGATGGACACCTGCAGAAGCTTATAGTGCTGCCTTATATAGCCAGCTGGTCTGACCTTGATAATTTCTTCGCGAAGGCCTATCCCTTTGCACTCTGGATTACGTGTGGAAGCCAATGAATCTCCTCCTCATCTAACTTTCAGTTCACTACCCCTTGGACCTCGACTAATTAAAATGACCCTAAAAGTATCCAAAATGTGCTTTGGAAGTGCCCAATAAATTAATTTCCATATATTTAAAAATTCGATAGGGATATCAAAAATCGGACTTCATATTCTTGTTCAAGGGGTCAAATTGAGTGAGAAATGGGTCAAATCCTGATTTAAGAGCGACCATAGCAAAATTTGAAAATTGCAAAAATGCGATTTCCAGTGTGCATCAGTGCCCCTAGCAAGAGGCCAAGGGTGCGTTGTACTGTATTTTGTGCACTGTTTTTCTTATCCTGTCCAAGGCTTTTAGGTCTTAGGCCTAAGTATTCCTATGCATGATAATATGTATACTTAGCCTTATTTTACCCTCATATCATTCAATACATTCCCAAATACACTTTCAAACACTTAGACAATATTTCATCTCCAAATTTCAAGTCTCAGAAATCATCCGGATTCTAAGGTTCTCATTCAAGCTTCAAGTCTCCATCTACTATCTTCTTCAAGGATTCTCCAAAGTCAAGGTATGTGGGTTTCTTTCATGTATTACTTTCACCCATGATGCCCAAGCTTTCTTTTACTTAAAATTTCATGATTTAAAATTGATTGATTCATGGGTCTTACTTATTAAGAATTCCATTGCACACTATGTTGGGATTTCATGAAAGTATGATTATTTTAGCATATTTTAAGCTATGAATCTAAGATTTGATGAAGAGTTTTGATATATGTTGCTTGAGGGTGTAATCAAGTATCAATTGATGGTTTTATATTAAATTTGCTAGCATGAGTACACTCTTAAATTGCATGATTTTACGCACTACACTCCCGCCAAGTGTTTGATAACATGCCCAATTATTATTTTTTGAGGAATTAAAGTCCTAATGCATATCTTATGAGTTGAACGACTATATGATAATGAAAGGAATGTAAGTACATGATATTATCTCTATAGTGTTGGGAATTGACCAAGCCTCACTTGGGTAGTTTTAGGATCGAATAACCTTGTTCAGGGGTTTGTACCTTAATAGTATTGCTCGGGAGGTGGTAAGCCCATTAAACATGTTGAGGGGTTTGTATCTTGATAACCACATTGAGGGGTTTGTACTCCATCAACCATGTTAGGGTATTTGTACCTCATCAACCTATTGAGGGGTTCGTACATCATTCGCCTCTCCAAGGGGGTGGTAGGCCTTGGATATTCACTGATAATGGCCTCTCCTTACATATGTTTTATGTTCTATATAAGCATGGTTTTACTTCAAGAATCATTCATACATGTCATATTCCTATATGCTCATCTATTGCCTATGTTATGCATTTTGCTTATGGTGCTTTTCACTTGTTGCATTGCATACTATATACTTAGTGCATTCAAATGTACTAATGTATAATATATGCCTACATGATGTCACTATGTAGGAATTGGAGTCCCACTTGATCATCCTACTCTATGTGGCTAGTACGACTTCTCAAGCTCTTTGGTGAGTCCTCTATTTCAGGGATGATATTTATGATCTTATACTATATTCTAAGACTATCTATCTTTTTGTATATATGGACTATGAGGGTGAGACCGGTAGCTTGTCTTGGCCGCCGCTAAGTATCTAAGTGTTAGAGGTGTTATTGGTCATGCTTTGTATTATGCTATGAGCTCTGAGTCTCTTTTTTGCCTCTTGATCTATATGATATGGAAGTTGGCCCTTAGCCTCGTTTATCCCTATTCATAATATCTTGTTATATTTTATGACTTCCATGAACAAGGATATGTAATGATATGTTAAGAGGCTTGCTTGGGTTATCTTCGGGTTCTCCATGCGTCTTGTCATATTTAAGCCCTAGACTTGGGACATGACAAACTTGGTATCAGAGCACTAGGTTATTAGATCCTCAGAGTCCAACACATCGCATCAACTAGAGTATTATTCATGGTTGTGTTGTGCACCACAACTATGAGTAAGAGGTTGTGAGGCATTTTAGAAAATGTTTCCCTTCTTTATGTTCTAAGTCGCACTATAGACTTGAAATAAGGTTTCCCTCACCCCAAAAAAATTATTCTTTGCTATGCTAGATCATGCCTAACATAATAGGAAGAAGAGCCCATATACCCAAGGGACAATTGGCTCATGGTGAGCTTTGGGATGCTCTTACTTTGCTTGAACAAGTTGTGACTAATCAAGCTAATCAAGGGACCCAAGCCCCTCATGCTCCTAGACCAACATCTTGGGTGAGAGACTTTAAGACGTTTAATTCACCAGAATTTTATGGGTCAAAGGTAGATGAGAACCCTCAAGAGTTCATTGATGAGGTTTACAAAGTTTTAGCTATCATGGGTATTAGATCAGAAGAGAAGGCAGAGTTGGCGGCTTACAAACTCAAAGGGGTGGGACAAATATGGTTTAACCAATGGAAGGAGGAGAACGGAATCAAAAATATGGTGCTTTAAGAGGATTTCAAGGCAGGTTTCTTAATCAATTCCTCCCTCTTGAGCTTAGGGATGCTAAATTGATGGAGTTTATGAATTTGAGACAAGGTTCTATTAGTGTAAGGGAGTATGTCCTCAAGTTCACTCAACTCTCTAAGTATGCTCCTCACTTGATTACCAACCCAATGTCGAGAAAGAATAAGTTTGTGATGGGTGTATCCAATTTGTTGAGTGAAGAATGATGGTCTGCTATGTTGATTAGTGACATGAATTTGTCCCAGTTGATGACCTTTGCTAAACAAATGAAAGGTGAAGTTGAGAAAGAGGAGGCGTCATAAGGGCAAGAGGGCCTATTTTGAGGGGAAGTTCCATAGTCGAAAGGGTGGTCAATTCCATCAAGGCCAAGGGTCTTCTCCTATATTTAATAAGAGGGTTGCTAATGAATTTCCAAGGGACCAAGGTATTAGGGGTGTGGTTCTTAATGGTGGGTGTCCAAAATATGGTAGGGGTCATTGTGGCTCATGCTTAAAGGACACTAATATGTGTTGTGGTTGTATGGAAGTTAGGCATAAGGTGGTGGATTGCCCCCGAAATCGCAACAAGGATAAGAAGGTTCATCCACAAGGTGCTAATATGGTTCCTTTTGGGAGAGGTGGCCGACAAGATGGTGCCCCAAGGCACAATTTGTTTTATATTTTATATGGGATGCAAGGGGTTTATAAGGTGCCCGACGTTATAACCATTGTGCTAACAGTCTTTGATTTTGATATGTATGCATTGATTGATTTGGGTTTCACTCTTATTTTTGTTACCCCTTTTGTTGCCAAAAAGTTTCATGTTGAGCCCAAATTGTAGTGTGAGTCATATGAGGTGTCTACTCCTATTGGTGCATCTATTATTGCTAGAAAAGTCTATAAAAATTATCCCATTTGCAGCTTACATAAAATATTGCCTTGTGATCTTGTTGAGATGGATATGGTTGATTTTGATGTCATTCTTTAGATGGATTGATTATATGTATACTATGCATCTATTGATTGTAGAACCCGTGGAGACAAATTTCAATTACTAAATGAACCCGCCCTTGAGTGGAAGAGTTATGATGTGGTGGTCAAGGGTAGATTCATCTCTTGCATTAAATCCGTAATTTGATCTCTAAGGGGTGTCTTTATCATCTTGTGATAGTTAGGAATGTGAAGTCTAAAGTCTTGCCCATAGAGTTGCTTCTGGTTATAAATGAGTTCCTTAATGTCCTTACAAATGACCTTCTCAGTGTTCCTCCAGAAAGGGAAATAGATTTTGTTATAGACCTCCTCCCCGGTACTCAACCCAATTCTACTCCCCCTTACCATATGGCCTCGATAAAGTTAAAGGAATTGAAAAAGTAATTAAGGGACTTATTAGAGAAGGATTTCATTAGTCCTAGCCAATCACCTTGGGGTGCACCGGTGTTGTTTGTGAAGAAGAAGAATGGGTCTCATAGAATGTGTATTAACTATCGGCAACTTAATAGGGTCGGCATCAAGAATAGATATCCTCTTTGAAGGATTGATGATTTCTTTGACCAATTACAAGGGCCTTACTTCTCTAAGATTGATTTTCGATCTGGTTATCATCAAGTGAAGGTGAGGGAGTGTGACATTCCCAAAACGACCTTTTGGACTAGGTATGGGCATTATGAGTTTGTTGTGATGTCCTTTGGTTGACCAATGTACCAGCTATCTTCGTGGATCTTATGAATAGGGTCTTCACACCCTACCTTGATTTATTTGTTGTGGTCTTCATTGATGATATTTTGATCTATTCATATGATGGGGATGAGCATATGGGTTATTTGAGGGTAGTGTTGCAAAGGTTGAGGAAAGAGAAATTGTATGCTAAATATGAGAAGTATGAATTTTGGTTAAAAGAGGTTGTCTTCCTAGGCCATGTGGTGTAGGGTGATGGTATTAAGGTGGATCCTAAAAAGAGGAACGTGATTAGAAATTAGCCAAGACGATTGACAATGTCAAATATTAGGAGCTTCTTAGGCTTAGCAGGTTATTATTAGAGGTTTCTGAATGGATTCTCTTCTATTGTTTCTCCCAAAACAAAGTTGACTCCAAAGAAAGCCAAATTTATATAGTCCAATGAGTATGAAAAGAGATTCAAAACATTGAAACATAAGCTTGTGTTTGCTCCTATATTGTCACTACTAGAAGGGCTAAAGGGATTCGTTGTGTATTGTGATGCCTCCCTGGTTAGTTTGGGTTGTGTGTTGAAGCAAAATGGGAAGGTGATAGCTTATGCTTCTATACAACTCAAAGTGCATGAAAAGAATTATCCTACCCATGATCTTGATTTAGTCACCATTGTATTTGCATTAAAGATTTAGCTCCTTTATTTGTATGGGGTGCATGTTGATGTGTTCACCAATCATAAAAGTCTCCAATATGTTTTCATTCAAAAAGATCTCAATTTGAGGAAACGAAAGTATTTAGAACTCCTTACGAACTATGATATGAGTGTGCATTATCATCCAAGTAAGGCTAATATGGTGGTGGATTCTTCTACTAGGGTGTCTACGGGTAGCCTAGCTCATATTGATGATGGTGGCATAGAGGTGGCAAAGGAGGTCCATCGGTTGGCTAGATTGGGAGTTCGGTTGGAAGAGATTGATAATTGAAGTGTTGTTGTTGATGGTTCTAATTCTTCATTTGGTTAAGGAGGTGAAAGTTAAGCAAGAACTTGACTCCACTTTGTTAGAATTGAAGGCATTGGTAAAAGATGGTAAGGCAGAGGTTTTCTCCCAAAGGGGAGATTGTTCCCTTAGATACCTAGGTAGGTTATGTGTTCCTTATGTTGATGGCTTGAAGGAAAAGATTCTTAATGAGGGTCATGGTTCTTCTTACTCTATTCACCCCGGGTCTACTAAGATGTATAGAGATTTGAGAGATATGTATTGGTGTGGAGGCATGAAGAGAGACATTGCCAAATTTGTGTTTGGTTTCCATAGTTACTAATGAGTCAAAGTCAAACATCAAAGGCTGGGTGGCCTAACCCAAGACATAGAGATTCCTACTAGGAAGTGGGAAGATATTAATATGGATTTTGTGGTTGGGTTGACAAGACTAGAAAGTGTTTGGATTTCATATGGGCTTTGGTTGATAAGATGACGAAATTGGCTCACTTTTTACAGGTTAAGACTACATATAGGGCTGAAGATTATGCTAGGATGTATATTCATGACATGGTGAGGTTGCATGGGGTTCCTTTGTCCATTGTATCGGATCATGGTGCACAATTCACTTTACACTTTTGGAGGTACTTCCAAAGAGGTCTTGGAGTAAAAGTAAAACTTATTATGGTCTTTCACCCTAAAACGGATGGCTAAGCCGAAAGGACTATGCAAACACTTAAGGAAATGCTTAGGTCTTGTGTGTTGGAGCTTAAGGGTAGTTGGTATAATCTTCTATTGATTGAGTTTACATATAACAATAGTTATCATTCATGCATTGGTATGGCTCCTTTTGAGGCTCTCTACAGTAGACGTTGTAGATCACAGGTTTGGTGGTTTGAGGTTTGAAAGGTGGCCTTGTTAGGTCCAGATCTGGTTTTGGATGCTATGTAGAAGTCAAGGATGATTAGATAAATGCTGAAAATAGCCCAAAGTCGCCAAAAGTCTTATGTCGATGTGAGAAGGAGGGAGCTTGAGTTTAAGGTTGGTGATTGGTCTATTTGAAGGTGTCACCCATGAAGGGTTTAGATTATTTTGGTAAGAAAGGCAAGTTAATACCTAGATATATAGGTCCTTTTAGGGTGATGTGGAGTATTAGTAAGGTGGCCTACGAGATGGATTTGCCTAGTGAAATGGAATCGGTTCATTCGATCTTTCATGTGTCTATGATGAGGAACTGTGTGGGTGATCCTAATGCTAGTGTGCCTCTTGATGTTATGGGGGTAAGACAACTTGACATGTGAAAAGGTTCTAGTAGGTATTTGGATAGACAAGTGAAAAGGTTGAGGGACAAAGATGTTACTTCCATTAAAGTCCTTTGGAGGAACCAACAAGTCGAAAGTACTACTTGGGAGTCTAAAACGGATATGCAAAAGCGATACCATTATCTCTTCCATCCTACTCAAGCCTAAAGTACTAATTCTGAGTCTTCTATGTGATTTCATGTCTCATGTTCCAGCCCCTAAGTCATTTGCATGCAATTATGTCTATATTGATAAAGTTCATGGTGATTTTACACTTACATTGAGATTTTTAAAATGGTGTTTTAAGTAGGTTATTGCATTCTTTTTGGGGCTGATATCTTCATGATTGCTCCTCTTATATACATTTCGTTGACATTCTGGACAAATGTTCTCAAGGGGGAGATATTGAAATGACCCCAAAAGTGCCTGAAAACGTGCCTCGGAAGTGTCCAAAATCATAATTTCAATATATCACAAAATTCATGCGCGGTATTAAAAATCCGAATTCATATTCTTGTTCAGGGGGTCAAATTGAGTGGGGAATGTGTCTAACCCCAATTTAAGAGCAACCTTAGCAAAATTTGAAAATCGCAAAAATGTGAGTTTTAGTGTGCATCTGAGCCCCTGGCGCGATGCGCCAAGGGCGCACTGTAGTGTATTTTATGCACTATTTTCCTTGTCGATTCTAAGGCTTTTATATGTTGGGCCTAAGTGTTTCCATACATGAAAATTACTATACTTAGTTGTATTTCACCCTCATGTCATTCAAAATATTCCCAAATTCACTCTCAAACACTTAGACAATATTTCATCTCCAAATTTCAAGTCTCAAAACTCATTCAGATTCTGAGGTTCTCATTCAAGCTTCAAGTATCCATCTTCAATCTTCTTCAAGGATTCTCCAAAGTCAAGGTATATGGGTTTCTTTCATAGGTTACTTTCACACATGATACCCAAGCTCTCTTTTACTTAAAATTGCATGATTTAAAGTTGATTGATTCATTGGTCTTATTATAAAGAATTTCACTGCACACTATGTTGGGGTTTCATGAAAGTATGGTTGTTTTAGCATGTTTTAAGTTATAAATCTAAGATCTATTGTGAGATTTGATGAAGGATTTTTATGTATGTTGCTTGAGGGTGCTACCAATTATATGTTGATGGATTTACATTGAATATTCTAGCATGATTACACTCTTGAATTGCATGGTTTTACACTAGCACTACACACCCGCCAAGTGTTTGATAAAATGTCCAATTATGATTTTCTTGAGGAATTAAAGGTACAATACATGTCTTATGAGTTGAATGACAATATGATAATGAAAGGAGTGTATATGCACAAGATTATCTCTATAGTGTTGGGAATTGACCAAGCCTCACTCGGGGGATTTTAGGCCTAGGTAACCTTATTGAGGGGTTTGTACCTCGATCCCCTCACTCAGGAGATGGTAGACCCATTCAACCATATCGAGGGGTTTGTACCTTGATAACCACATTGGGGAGTTTGTACTCCATCAACCATGTTGGGGTTTGTACTCCATCAACCATGTTGGGGGGTTTGTACCTCATCAACCTATTGAGGGGTTTGTACCTCATTCGCCTGTCGAAGGGGGTGGTAGGCCTTGGATATTCACTAATAATGATCTCTCCTTACATATGTATTATGTTCTATATAACCATAATTTTACTTCAAGCATCATTCATATATGCCATATTGTTATATGCTTATCAATTGCCTGTGTTATGTATTTTGCTTATGGTGCTTATCACTTGCTACTTTGCATCCTACATACTTAGTATATTCAAACGTACTAATGCATACTTTATGCCTACATGACATCACCATGTAGGAACCGGAGCCCCACTTAATAATTCTCCTCCATATGGCTAGTACAACTTCTCTCAAGCTCTTTGGTGAGTCCTCCATTTCGGGGACAATGTTTATGATCTTATGCCATGTTCGAAGACTATCTTTCCTTTTTGTATATATAGACTATGAGGGTGAGCCTCGTAGCTTGTATTGGCCCTTGGTAAGTATCTAAGTTTTAGAGGTATTGTTGTACATATTTTGTATTACGCTATGAGCTTTAACTCTCTCTGTCTTGACTCTTGATGTTTATGATATGGAAGTTGTCCCTTAGCCCTATTTATCCCTATTTACTATCTCTTGTTATATTTTATTGCTTTCGTAACCAAGGATGTGTAATGATATGTTAAGAGGCTTGCTTGGGTCCCTTTGGGTTTCTCATGTGCCATGTCATGTCTAGGCGCTAGGCTTGGGTCGTGACACTAATCTTCTCTAAGGAGCGAACTTGATCAACTATGTCTAGAAATGAAGGGCCTAAAGTCACTAGTGTGTGCGTGCCCAGCCTCAACTGGGGCCTCAACCCTCGTACCTAATAATGAATTTGCTCATCCTCAGAAGGCAATATAGCTATAACATATTGAGAGAGCTCCTAAAATCTAACCTTTTACTGGGACACGGTTATTTACCCATGCTCTAGTCACACAAACTGATCCTGACGATGATATTTGAAGCTCCTAGGCACAAACCTAGTCATAAAAGCCTCTATGAACTTTGCCTAAGTCATTGATGCAGCATTTATCGGCCTAGTACCCTAGCATGTACAGCACCACTGTCTGGCAGTACCATCAAGCTAATAAGCAGTGAACTCCACACCCCGAGACTCCAGAAATCGCAGGGCCTATAGTCGCTCCATACATGTAGTCAAGAGCTCCTATGTGTCCTCCCCTGTAGCCCCCAAAAACCTTGGCAGAGCTAATCTCGGGAAGTATCCAAGCAACCACTGGTCCTAATACTACACTACTCCCTCTGGATGGGCCGAGACCTTTGGAGCAGTGGGTACAGCTCGCGCCTGAATAGGAGGAGCTGGAGCTAGCACTGCACCCTACGTTAGGGCTCAGAGGGCTGCCAGGAACAGTCCAAGGACCGCCTGCACCCCAAGAGAACTTCAAAAGTGGCTAGGGGAGCTGGTGCCTCTGGTTGCAGAAGAGCTGGGGGCTCTTGTATCTATTTCTCAAGCTCAGGGATTTGATCCCTATTCGGGACTGATGATGTAACTCTGCCCTGACCTCGGCCCTGACCCCTACCCTGAAGATGCACTCTAGGAGCCATACTTACGAAGCACAAATGAAGTTAGATTCTCGAAAGTTGAAGGGTCATTGACAAAATGCAAAACAATAATCAACAAAAAATGGAAGGTTTTTAAACATCCCATAGCCTCTTGAAGATAAGTCGTAGATGTCTCCTCACCCATTTACAGGACTTTACTAAACGATGACTATGTATATTTGAGACCAGTGAACCTAAGCTCTGATACCAACTTGTCATAACCTGATTCTGGTGATAATGATGCCTACTAGGTCCCACCAATAGGCAAGCAAGAAACCCAACCCGAGGGTAGCTTTCCAAGCATCTAGTCAAGTCCAAGAGTATAATAATAGAACAACACAATAAAAACCTACCCAGAACCTAGAAGTCAGTTGTACATAATCACAATAAGCAAATAGATACATAGCCAAAAATATAACATAGTATATACATATATATATATATACATAACCTGGGGAAAGCCTACAAAATACATAGTCTACTATACATGGCCAGAGTTTGACAACAAAAGACGGCTATCAAAAGGAGACTGTAATGAATCAAATCTACCAATGTTCACCAAAAGAAGTCTCCTCCCTAAACAAACAGGGTAGAACCAAGCCAATGAGGAACCATGTTATAATCTAGTGCACCATAGGTAATGAAGGTAAAAATATGATAATAACAGGGATATCACAAGTGTCCACAACAGAGTATGCTAGAAGTCAAGTCATAATTCGGCACGAAATCAACAATTAATCCCACAATCATCATGTTGTATCAATATCAGGCAATATATACCCATAGATATCAATCAAATCAGAATATGAACCTGTCCACAAGATTGACCCATACACGTACTTTACAAGGCCTAATTGTATCCCCACAGTGCCTATATATATACTACATGCCTTGATATATAATATTCATAGCCAACCACGCAAATAACAATCCAAAAGTCACAACAATATGCATATCACAATCTGCTAGCACTTTACATACATTTCAAGCTCAATATGCATGCAAATTCATTCAATCTAAAGTTTAGTTAAAGACTAGCCTACATGGAAAATGTTGTCTCAAACTCCAAGTTAGACCAAGTCCCGCTTTCCCCTTCCTGAAAATCTTCAAAAGCTAATCAGCTGTCAAAATATAAGTCACGATGTCAACGCGATTAGTTTGGCTGTACTATCTCAAAAAATGAGTGAAATTATATCAATTACAACTAAAATGTTGGAAAATAGGGCCCATATCTAAAATGTCAACACAACCCTTCTATAATGATCTCTACATCACCCCGAGTCAATAGTCAAAAAATTGATCCCAAAACAGATCTCAGAATACAAATAAACGACTCTATAATGAAATTGCATTTCTTATTAAAAATATTTCTTACATAACTTCTTGGTAAAATCCACAAAAATACAGCCAAATTAATAAGATCCAATCATACCACAATATTCCTTTTGGAAAATAGAATAACTTAGACACAAATTTTACTTAATTTCGTTGAGAAATGACCGAGATATCACCGTGTAAGATTTTCACCAATTTTGATATATAATCAGCAAAATAAAATTCAACTTCTAAATTCACCATGGCATTCCTTGTAAAAACTCAAGTCACATAGCCTTTTGAATCACTCAAATTAGATGAAAAATGAGATACAAATCGTTGTATGACATTGATAAGGAAAAAGTAAATTTATATATATATATATTATTACTACTTATATATAAGTAAATAAGACAGCACCTTGTGGTCGTAGCTGCCTGCTTGAGCAACTTTCTGTTGTCCTACCTGCTTCAGCTGCCTGTTTCTTCACCTTTATTATATAGGGCCAATAAAAAATATTTCTTGGGCTTTTTAATTTAATCTTTTCAGGGCAGATGTGTATTGACATATCTGCTTTAATTACTTCATAATATTTCTTTAGCTGCTTCAATTATAATTTTAAAATAATTTTTAAAATATAAATAAAAAATCTATCGATGTTACATAAATCAAAACTAAAAAATAATTCATATTGCGGCCTCCGATGAGCCAACAAAAAATAATTTATGGGCTTTTTAAATTAATTTTTTCAGGGCAGTTTGTGTATTGACACGTCTACTTTTACAACTTCATAATCTTTCATTAGCTATTTCAATTATAATTTTACGATATCTTCTAAAATATATAGGAAACAAAATCTATCAATGTCTCATAAATCAGGACTAAAAAATAATTTATATTGTAGCTTTCGGTGAGTCAACAAAAATAATTTATGAATTTTTTTAATTTAATCTTTTTAAAGTAGTTGTGTATTGATGTATCTGCTTTAACAACTTCATAATATTTCTTTGGCTGCTTCAATTATAATTTTATAATATCTTCAAAAATATGTAGGAAAAATCTATTGATGTTTCATAAATTGAGATTAAAAATTAATTTCTATTGGCATGGGCCTTCGCCACTAGTTTGTGTGTGTGTGTGTGTGTGTGTGTGTGTGTGTGTGTGTGTGTATATATATTCTCCTAGAAAAGGTGCATATATATATATATAGATGGGACTACTGATAACTCACTGCCATGTGGCATTGTCAGATTTCACCACGTGGCAGCCCCCATAGTTGTCACATGTCTCTTCCCTTTTTCCATTAATCCTTCAATCTCTTTTTCGTTGTTTTGGGCTCATTCGGAATCTGATTTTCACAAATGAACTATGTAACCCTATGGATTTTGACGTTCCAGACCTAGTGGTGCATTTGGAATTTCTTATGGAGCTTCCTACGATAAAGTGAGGGTCCCACTTCTTTATACGTAACTTTTAACGAAAAGGCCCCAACAGTCAAATCAAATCTAGAAGTCCCTGGTATCATACAAAGGGTTGATCCAAACCAAAATTAATATTTCGGAGCTAACCTGCTATTAAAATTCTCATCCAAGGTAGGATTTCCCAAGAGCATTGACTAGATCAACTATTAATCGGTTCCGACGGCCAATTGATATAATTACACCGGACATACTCCTAGACTAATTTGACCATTTTGGAGCTAATGGAGTCATCGAAATTCAATTCTGAGGTCATTTACTAGGAATTTACTCAAAAACTCAATTTACCAGTATATTTTCCGAGTTAACTCAAAGGTCGACATAACTTCAAAATAACCCAACCAATAGCCATCCCAAAAGTCCCAACAAATCACCAATGGCCCAAGGTCAATTTATATATACTCAAATCAACAAGGTAGCCGTAGAATCACACAAATGACCTGGAGAGTCATTATAATGACTGAGCATGATTCCTTGTCTATATGTATATCTATTGAGTATCTTACATGTCTTATGTTATGGATATGGTTGATTGGAGTCTAATGACCATTTGAGTTAGAGTTAGAGTCTTGATTTCATGCATGATCGATGGCCTTGATTGGTTGAATTGCTAAATGATTGTGTTGAGTTTGGTTGGACAAAATATAAAGAGATGAAATTGAGTTGATTGACCTAAGCTTAGTTTAGTCTTGCGAGGAGTATTAAGCACTGATATGGGCATAAATAGAAAATAATTCTAGCCCATAAACTATGTTGCTAGCATAGGACAGTTATGACATTTATTAGGATAAATCATGTCCCAAAAAGATAGATATTGATTGCGGATCCAAGAGAGTTGATCGACCTTTACCATGGCAAGTTTTAGACGGGCATGGCAACGAGATCGCCTTTGTTGTACATCACCAAACTAAGGGTGGTGCGATTAGATGTCGGTTAAGAGAAAATCTCAAGCAATACTTGATTGAGCATATAATGTTTTATGTTGAGTTAAATAAAACTGAGTCTATTTTTTTAAAGCATGATGTATTCTTAAACTTGCAAATTTATTAAGTTATGGATTGGGGAGTTCATTGTTGAGCCAAGTTGATAGACTTGAGTCTGCACCTTACTGTTTCTTGAGCCATTTTACATGCTAGTATATTTCATGTACTTATGTCCATTAAGTCTGCATCATTAATGATGCAGATATAGGTGATAAAAGACTTCAGCAAGCACATCTTTGAGGTCTATCTTCTTATTTCCACATTCGATGAGCCTTCCTTGCTACTCGGAGGAGCCCATTTAGTTTACGAAGTATTTTTATTTCTTTAATTAGGTACCTATGGCCTGTCGTGGTACCTTCTATACTGTAGGTAGAGGCTTCGTAGACTAGATTTAGGATTGTTAATGTGGATCTTGTCTGATGAAACAACCCCAAAAAAGTGTCTAAAAATGTGCCTTCGAAATGCCCGACATCATAATTTTCAAATATCTCAAAATCCATACGTGATACCAAAAATCTGACATTATATTCTTATTCAGGGGTAAAATTAAGTAGGAGATAGGTCTAATCCCAATTTTAAAGCGCAAGCGTATCAAAATTTGAAAACACAAAAAGTGAGCGATTTCAGTGAGCTAGCATGCCTCGGGCGCGATGCGCCAAGGGCGCGCCAGGTGTTAAATTTGTCCAATTTTTTTGTATCCAGTCCAAGGCTTTGGGTCTTGGGCCTAAGCCTTCCCATATGTGAAAATACCTGTACTTAGTCATATTTCACCTTCATATCATACAAGACATTCCCAAATACTCTCTCAAACCTTTAGACTAATATTTCTCTCAAAATCTAAGTGTCCAAATCTCATTAGGATCTTAAGGTTCTCATTCAAGGTTTAGGTCTCCATTTTCAATCTTCTTTAAGGATTCTCCAAAGTCAAGGTATGTAGGTTTCAACCATTGGGTCCTTCCACCCATGGTGCTCAAGCTTTCTTTTTACCTAAAATACATATTTCTAAGTTGATTTTACATATTGGTTTTCTATTATGAATTTGACTATGAACTATGTTGGGGGTTTGTAAAAGTCTGGTTATTTTAACATGTTGTGAGCTATGAATCTTTGATCTATCTTGAGATTTGATGAAGTATTTTGATGTATATTGTATGAGGCTTTTACCGAATATTGGTGGGATGATTACTTCAAGATTTCTTGCATGATTTCACTCTTTAATTGTATAGTTTTACACTAGTATTATACATCCACCAAATGTTTGATAAAATGTCAAATTATGTATCTTGAGTTGTTAAAGGCGTAATGCATGGCATATGAGTTGAATGACCTTATGATGATGAAAGTAATGTATATCTATGGTATTTTGCTCTATAGTGTTACGAGATGATCACTTTGATGAAGGTGGTGGTGTTTATTAACCTAATTGAGCGGTTGACACCTCATTAACCTAATTAAGGGGTTGATACCTCAATCACCTAGGATGGAAGGTGGTATATTCGATAACCAAGTTGAGTGGTTGTCACATCAATCATCTAGGATAGGAGGTGCTAAACCATTAGCCAACTGATGATATCTGTTTACACATGTAAGGTGTTCTATATAAGCATGTTTTTACTTCAAGTACCATTCATACATATCTAAGTATTATTATGTTATCCATTGCCTATGCTTATGCATTTTGATTACGTTGCCTATCTCTTATCGCATTGCATCTTACACATTTAATACATTCAAATGTACTAATGCATACTCTATGCCTACATGATGTTACCATGTAAGAACCGGAGCTTCATTTGGTCATCCTCCTCCTCCACATGGATAGTGGTTCCTATTCAAGCTAGTTGGTGAGTCCTCCACTCCAAGGATAATGTCTATGTTCTTATGTTATGTTTGAAAGACTTTCTTTCTTTATGATATGCTTTGTCTATGAAGGTGAGCCCAGTTGCTTTTGTATTAGCCCCTGTTAAGTTCTATGATAGAGGTGTTGTTGGACAAGCTATGTATTATGCTTGAGCTTTGACTCACTTATGTTATTCAAGTGTTTAACGCTTTCCCTTAGTCCCAATTTCCCTTGTTTATGTTTCTTATGTTGTTGTATTTTGTTTCTACAACCAAGGATGTATGTATGATATGCTAAGGGGCTTGTTCGGGGTTCCTTTGGGTTTCTCATTCGCTGTCATGCCTTATTTTAGGTCATGACAAACTTAGTATCAAAGGACTAGGTTTTTAAGTCCTCGGAGTCCAACACATAGCGTTGATTAGAGTCTTGTTCATGATTGTGATGTGCACCACAACTATGAGCAAGAGGCTACGAGATACTTTAGGAAATATTTCCCTTCTTGATGGTTAATGTCATTCTATAAAGTTAAGGTAAGGTTATTCCCCCTAACGATTATTTTTTGATATGCTAGGTCATGCCTAACACAAGAGAAAGAATAGACCGCTCTCCCAAAGAACAACAAGTTCATAAAGAATTCTAGGATGCTCTTACCATGTTAGTTCATGTTGTGGCAAATAAAATCAACCAAGGGGATAAGATCTCATCCTCCTATCCTGGCATCTCAAATGAGAGATTTCATGAGGATGAACCCATTGGAGTTCAATGGGTCTAAGGCGGACGAGGACCCTCAAGAATTCATTGGTGAGGTTTACAAGGTGTTGTCCATAGTGGGTGTGAGGTCAGAAGAAAGCAGAGTTGGTGGCTTACCAACTCAAGGGGGTGGCTCAAATTTGGTACACTTAATGGAAAAAGGACAAGGGGAACAATAATGTGATACTATAGGAGAAGTTTAAGACTGCTTTCCTCAACTGATTCTTCCCTCTTAAACTTAGGGAAGATAAATTGGTGGAGTTCATAAACTTGAACCAAGGATTTATAAGTGTGACGGAGTATGCCCTCAAGTTTAACCAGCTCTCAAAGTATGCTCCACACTTGGTTGCCGACCCAAGCTCTAGAATGAATAAGTTTGTGATGGATGTTTTTGATTTGGTAAGTGAAGAATGTCATACCGCTATGTTGATTAATCACATAAATTATACCACTTGATGACATATGCCAAACAATTAGAGGAGCAAAAGAGGAGAAAGATAAGGAGTAAGGAGGCTAAGAGGACCTGTTTTGAAGGAAAGTCCCAAAGATAGAGATGATATTATGTGTCCAACATGTGGTAAGATTCATAGAGGCCCATATTTAAAAGACGCTAATGCATGTTTCCCTTGTGATGAAGAGGGGAATAAGAAGAAAGATTATCCTTGTAAGCAAGGCAAGGGTGAAGATGTTCATACTTAAGGTGGTGCCCAAGGCACAATCGGTTCTATGCTCTTCAAAGAAGGCAAAGAGGGGATGAGGTGCCCAATGATGCTACCGATAAGTTTGAGGTTTTCATTGATTTTATGGTACATGCTTTGATGATTTTGGGGTCCTTATTCCTTCCATTATCCCTTTTGTTGCTAGTAAGATTCACATATGCGCTGGGTGTTAGGTAAACCTTATGAAGTGTATACCCCATAGGTGAATCTATTGTTGTTAAAAGTTCATAGGTGTTACTCCATGTTCATATTGCATTGGATCTTGCATTGTGACTTGTTCAAGTTGATGGTGGATTTGTTATGTCACACTTGGGGTGGATTAGTTGCATGCATATATTAATACATGCATATTGTGTCCCCTTGGATTGTAGAGCCAGTAGAGTTAGATTCTAACTCCCTAATGGACCCGTCCTTGAGTAGGGGATTGTAAAGTGGTAGTGAAGGGGTAAGTCTATCTCTTGACTTAAGGTCCAATTGATCTCTTTGCATTTATCATCTTGTAAGAGTTAGGGGTGTTGAACCTAAGTCATTTTTATTGATTTGTTCCGGTGATAGATGGGTTCTTGATATTCTTTCTAATATTATGAATTTGGGGGTAGTGTCTGTGGAATTAGTTAATGCACCAACTATGTCTATAGGTCTCATGAATGGGGTCTTTAATCCCTACCTTGTTGTGTTTGTGGTGTTCCTTGGTGTTGGTATATTAGTTCATTCCCGGAGGTAAGGGAGAGCTTGGGGATCATTTGAGAATGATGTTGTGAATGTTGATGCATATAGGGTGGCTTGCTAATTATGGAAAGTGGAAATCTTTGAGGTGACTAGAGAGGTCCATCGGTTGGCTAGATTGGGAGTTAGGTTGGAATATGGTGATGTATTGGTGGATAATGTTTCTAGATCTTTCTTGGTTTATGAGGTGAAAACAAAAGCAAGACTTTGACTTCGCCATGATAGAGTTGAAGACCTTGATGAGAGATGATAAAGTGGGGGTTTTCTCTCAAGGGGGAGATGGTGTCATTAGATACTAAGGTAGACCATGTGTGCTTGTGTTGAAGATTGGGTTCACTTGGGAGTCCCCCCATGTAGGGTGTGGTCTGGATGGGCAAGAAAGGGGATAGAGTTCATGGTTTGTGAGTCCTTATAGAGTGTAGAGGAGGATTGGTGAGGTTACATAAGAGTTGGATTTGCCTATGCGCATGGTGATGGTTAGTCCAGTTCTTCGTGCTTCTAGGTTGAGGGGGATGTATTGGTGACTCTAGTGCTATGGAATTCTTTGAGGTTGTGGGTGTCGTGGAGGATAAGATGGCTTAGGAGAAGGTACCAATGGAGGTAATGTATGGAAGGATGGAAAAGTTGATTAATAAGGATGTGGTGTTCGTCAAGGCCCTTTGAAAGAATCAAGTCGAAAGTGTCTCTTAGGAAGCTAGAGCAGGCATGAAAAATAAATATTTGTACCTCCTTCATTCTAATCAAGCTTATGATAACACGTCAAGTCCTTTTCTTTATGGTTTCAAATCTTATGTTTCAGCCCCTATGTCATTTGCATGCATTCATGTTTATATTGACAAGTTCATGATGATTTTAGCACTTATATTGAGATTTTAAAATAGTGTTTAAGTATGTTGATGCACTTATGTTGGGGAGGATTTCTTCATGATTACTTTTTATATATATGTTTCTTTGACATTTGGGGACGAATGTTCCCAAAAGGGAGATATAGAAATTACCCCAAAAAAGTGCCCGAAAATATGACTTAGAAGTACCCCGATTCGTAATTTCCATATATCTCAAAATTCGTGTGGTATCGAAGATTCGACTTCATATTCTTGTTCAGGAGAAAAATTGAGAGAAAATGGATCTATCCTCGAATTTAGAGAAACCATATAAGAATTCAAAAATGCAAAGTGAGTGACTTCCAATGAGCTAGCGCACCCCAGGTGCGAGGTGCCAAGGGCGCGCCAGTGTGTTAATCTTGTCCAGGTTTTTTGTGTCTGATCCATATGTGAAAATACTTATACTTAGCCATATTTCACCTATAAATCATACAAGACATTCCCCAATACTCTCTTAAATCTTTAGACTAATATTTCTCTCAAAATTTAAGTGTTCAAATCTCATCCGGATCTTAAGGTTCTCATTCGAGGTTTAAGTCTCTATTTTCAATCTTCTTCAAGGATTCTCCAAAGTCAAGGTATGTGGGTTTCAACCATTGGGTCCTTTAACCCATGGCGCCCAAGATTCCTTTTTACCTAAAATACATGTTTGTAAGTTGATTTTACATATAGATTTTCTATTATGAATTTGACTATGAACTATGTTGGAGTTTTGTAAAAGTGTGACTATTTTAGCATGTTTTGAGCTATAAATCTTTCATCTATCTTGAGATTTGATAAAGGGTTTTGATGTATATTGTATGATAATGCTACCAAGTATTGGTGGGATGATTTACTTCAATATCTCTTGCATGATTTCACTCTTTAATTACTTGGTTTTACATTTGCATTACACGTCCGCCAAGTGTTAGATAAAATGTCAGATTATGTATCTTGAGTTATTGAAGGCCTAATGGATCGTATATGAGTTGAATGACCTTAAGATGATGAAAGGAATGTATATCTATGGTATTTTTCTCTATAGCGTTGTGAGTTTACCACTTTGATGAAGAGTGTGATGTTTATTAACCTAATTGAGGGGTTGATACCTCATTAAACTAATTGAGGGGTTGATACCTCAATCATCTAGGATGGAGGATGTACATTTGATAACCAAGTTGAGGAGTTGGTACCTCAATCACCTAAGATGGGAGGTGGTAAACCATTAGCCAGATGATGGTCTCGTTCTACATACGTAATATATGCTATATAAGCATGTTTTTACTTCAAGCATCAGTCATACATGTTATATTATTATTATGCTATCCATTGCCTATACTTATGCATTTGTTCACATTAAGAAGATGTAGTTGTATATTAAAAATGATGTAGCAACTGTTAAAACTCAAAATAAGAGACAAGGAGGAATACATGTATTGATGCACAACTAGACATGAACTATAATGCACATGAATATGAGTTATAAGGAATGGCTACGTGAAAATACATTTCAAAACCAAGCAAAACATCAAATACGCAGACTTCATGCAATAAGAAATGAATCTCACTTAAGCTTATGATAAAAGGGGCTGAAAATACTTTGACAATTGTAAATTAACAAACTGGACATTTCAAATAGAAATCAAACCAAAAGCTATCAAATTTCATGCAAAATTTTCTCATAATCTGAAAAATTATGGAACTCACATGTGTTTATTAGAAACATATATGTAAAATAGCATTACAAAGTTGATTCAAGCAGTAAGACTAACAACGCGCAAAACTACGCTTGACACATTATTCAACTATCATAAGCTTGCTTCTAAGCTTCGAACAGTAAAGTTCTTCATAAAGTATCAACAATGAAAATCATATTTTGAATACGAATTCTGGCAACATCTAAGCCTACACCCTCAATGAATAAGATTGGAATAGAAAACTCCTTGCAGTGATAGTCAACTGAATAATCTAAAATTATATCTCCTTTTCAAGCTAACCAATTCAATGTCATGCTAGACTCAACTCTAGGATACTTAGGAAGAATATATGCATACCATTTGACAACAATTTGAGAATGAATCTTAGTACTAGAACTAAAGTATATATAAAGAACCTATAACTTGGGAAAAGCTAAACAACCATCAAACCAAGATATTCCCAGGTTACTAGTTTAGAACAATAAGGAGAAGCAAATATAAACCTGAAAACCAAACCAACACAACAAGCAGATGAAAACAGGTTTGTGCAATATATGAGGTTAAAGAACACAGCAAGAAATACAAGAAAAGACAAAGGGAAATGAAATCACTAACAACCAGTTTCAAAGCTAGAAAATAGAGAGAGTAATGAGAGGCTGGAATGGCTTAAAATACACACAGTCTTTGACATAAATTCAATAAAGAGCAACTAAAGACTAGTTTAAACCCCTTATTTAATACCAAACAGAAATAAATGATGAATGAAGGAATCATGTAGTTTATAACATTTCAAGAACCAGACAAAAAAGAAATGCACACAAAATAGCAGTGTCACTAGACCACGAATGCATCTTGGGATGTGGAAAGCTTTCAACAGGGGAAGTATGATATTTTGGAATTAGAAATTATGTTCATATATTCAATCTTCAGAATAAATATGCACATCAAATTAACATGATTCAAACTCAAACCAGCATGGGAGTTACAAAAGTTCAAACAAAAGACACAGGAAATTCAGTTGTATAGGCAAACAACTCACATTATCAATAAAATGAGTTAATTGAAAAGAAATTACCTTCTTCGAGCAGCGAACTAGGACAACAAGTTCTACACCACCAACAACTCTAGTTTTAAGAAGCGAGAGACGAGTAGAAACCTTCTACTACCAACGCTAATATTCTCGAGATATCAATGTTTCTAGGAATTATTTTAAAGATCTTGTGTACTTTATGGATTCCCCTCCCCCAAAAATGGCATCTTCTTATGGTGAAGAAACAAGGGATTTTATAGACCAAAATTAGGGTATAGCAAGAGCAAAAAATGGGTGAAGAACAGGCTAGAATCGGTTGTGGATTTGAAATTCCAAATTCAAATCTTGGGAATCATTATGTCTCAAAAACCTTTTATCCGTTAATTGCGAATTAAAAGTTGATTCAAGGGGCCATAGGAGCGGGAGAGGTAGATAAAGATGCGTGAGTGATTCTCTAACCTAAACTTACTTCAGAAGAAGGGGAGAGGAGTAATGTAGAGGGAGAAGGTGATGGAGAGGGGTCGGGATCGATGGTGAGAAAGAGGATGAAGAAGATGAAATGGTGTGTGTGCGTATGTTTTTCTTGAAAGAGAAAACAAAGAAGGGAGAGGAAGGAAGTTGGGGGTGCATGAGGGTTACGTAAGTATGTATGTATAGGTTTGTGGGTGTATGTTGAGTATAGATACTCAAAAATAGAATTGTGCCAGGTTGGAGGGTTAAGATTAGGTCAGTTGGTCTAAAATAAAGGCTAAAATGGGTTACATGGGTATGGGATTTATAATTTAGAAATTAGTCACTTCAATTTCAGTCGTAACTAAAAAGAATGTAATCAAATCGAACTCAATTAACTAATTTGACTACAAGACAAATTAATATAAATTAATTGAAGAGCTTTAAATATATAACCTGAAATAATTAAATTTTATGAAATAATAACTCCTAAAAATAAAATTTATTTAAGAAAATATTTTTTTGATTTTTAAAATTTAATTATATCAAATTTGTAAAATTAAAAGCTCAACGATTGATTTATACTATGAAAGATAAAAATTGGGTGTCAACAGTTGTCCCTTACTTTGGATATGATCGATGAAAAAAAAGATTGTGGACAAAGAAACTTGACAAAATCCAATTTTTAGCCGATCACATCTTCGTCTTCTGAAAGACTTTTGGCACGGACTTTGAGAAATTGTGACCAAACCCTAGTTTTGGATTTTCTACATATCTCAGGTTATATGAGAATTCAGGCTTCTTGTAGTTTAAAATGCTTGATTTTACGTATAATTTAGAAAGAATTCAGCAGCTATTCCAACATTGAATTATGGAGATATTGGAATGCTTGGGAATAAGATAACGAGCAATTGTTAGAATACAATCAAGTTTTCAAAATTGAGCCCGCCTAAATATCCCTGGACTTAGGAATCAGGTTGCTTGTAGTTCGACTCTATCGGTTGTAAAGGAGACCTTTTATTCTGAGATAATCTTGATTTGGGAGGAGTGAAAAACAAATCGAATTATGAAAAAGAGGCTTGCAACCTCTTAGTCATGAATGTGACACACTTCACACCCATAATTAAGAACTTACATGGACATAGTTTTCAAAACTCTTACTATAATGTCACTCAGATTGGAAATATCGCTTCCAATGAGAGTTGAGATCACCTAGATGAGAAACTAAAAATTAGCAGACCCAAGGAAATACCCACATGCCTTCTGATAGGGGTGTGGTTGGATTGTGGTGGGAGCCATTCTTCAACTCGCGCTCGAAGAGTTTGACACTCTTCGTTAGACTATGTCCCAGTTCATTGGTAAGAAAAAGTTCCACATTGTGTTGCATCCTATTTGATGATGTCCACACATGTAGTTTGTTTGAGAATTCATCCTATCAGATGCTCTCGATAGACTAAGAGCAATTATTAGTAAAAACCATAACTTAAATATAGTCATGTTATCTTTTACCATGTTTGACACATATTCTTGTTTTCGACTTAATAGGTAATAAGTCAATATGATGCAACATGATGACGGATCTCTCAACAATAAAGGATGATGCCTTTCTTGACAACTTGAAAAAGCAATCGCCCTTTCAACAATTTGAACATGCAATGTCCCGCTCAAAAATGGATGATGAAATATTTTTCTTGATATCTTGAATATGTAGTGGCCCTCTTGGCAATGGATGATGAAATGGCCCTTTTGGCAACTTAAAAATAAAATGGCCCTCTTAGCAATGCTGATGAATGGCTCTCTTGACAATGAAGGTGAAATGACCCTCTTGGCAACTTGAAAATAAAATGACCCTCTTGGCGATGATGATGAAATAACCCTCTTGGTAACTTGAAAATAAAATGGCCCTCTTGGCGATGACAATGAATGACCCTCTTGGCAACTTAAAAACAAAATGGCCCCTTTGGCGATGATGATGAAATGGCCCTCTTGGCAACTTGAAAATAAAAAGACCTTCTTGGCGATGATGATGATGAAATAGACCTCTTGGCGATGATGATGAAAATGGACCTCTTGGCGACTTAAAAATAAAATGACCCTCTTAACGATTATGATGAAATGGGCTTCTTGGCGACTTGAAAATAAAATGGAGCTCTTGGCCATGCTGATGAAATGGCACTTTTTTGCGTTGATGATAAAATGGTCCTTTTGGCAACTTGAAAATAAAATGGCTCTCGTTGGTGATGATGATGAAATTGCCCTCTTGGCAACTTGAAAATAAAATGGTCCTCTTGGCAATGATGATGAAATGGCCCTCTTAGCGATGATGATGAAATGGACATCTTGGTGATGATGATGAAATGACCCTCTCAGCGATGATGTAAAATGGCCCTCTTAGAAACTTGAAAATAAAATAGCTCTCTGCACAATGATGATGAAATGGCCCTCTTCGCGATGACGACGAAATAGCCCTCATGGCAATGATGGTGAAATGACTCTCTTGGAGATGATGATGAAACGACCCTGTTGGCAATTTAAAAATAAAATATGATGGCTTGCTAAGAATTTGAGTGAGACAAAATTATTTATATCTTAGTCATTCTATTGTAAATAAGACCTAAAAAAATGTTCGTACATCCAAAGAAAATAGCTTTGAAGCGAATTGATCTATGTTGATTCTTCAGTTGTCTGCTCTCCATATTTATATCTTCGATTGATTGTCCCTTGACTTACTATCTTCAACTGATTGCTCTAATCTTCCACCTCTTGATAAACATCAAACAAAAAATGCTAAACTATTTTAACTAGAATAAGTCTTGAAAACAATTTTGATAAAAATTACTGTCAAATGTTATGTCATATAATGCTCAAATGAACATGTTTGGTTCGAAGCGTCGATATGTCTGGCAGCTTGTTTGGGAGTTTTAAGAGCTCTTTTAAGTTGTAAAAATCTGACATGACTTTTCCAACATGTTGTACTTGACTTTGAACTTTTACTATACAAGAGATATTTGAAGTTCATTTCGAACTTTTGTTAATGTTGGGGGGGTCACTTGAAGTTATCTTTGAGCCTCTAATTGTGTTAGGAATCTTCCAAGTTATCTTCAGACTTCTAGTAATACTCAATAAAATTTTGAGGTCATCCTCAGAATTTCTATCCCAGTTATATGTCTTGGTGGATTACAAGCTTGATTAAAGAGCCTTGAGGAATTTTTGAGATTTTCTCAAAACTTTTTTCCCAGTTAAAATTTCCAATGTATCTTAAACTCTAACTTGTTGAGGATATACTTAGAATCTTTTAGTTCCTTTCAAAAATTTTGTCCCAATCAAATCTTGTAATAATCATCAGCTTGTTAGCAAAACGTTTTGAGAATTTTTGAGATTTTCTCAAAAATTTTGTCCCAGTTGAAATTTCTAACATACTTTAAACTCTTTATTGTTGGAGATAAACCTTCTTGTTGAGAATTTCTTGAGTTCCTCTCAAAATATTCTATCTCGATTTCATTTATGGGATTATGATCGAGTTGTTGTGGTGCCTAAGTATCCCGTTGAGATAGGAATCAGATCAAATATAGTTCCCCTCTCGGCAGGTAGCAAAAAATAACATTTAAATAAGAAAATGACCTAGACCGACATAGACCACCTACATATCTCATTCTTGAGAATTCAGGTCAAACGTATTTTATTACAAAAGGGAATAATCAGATAGCAAACATAGAAATAATTACAAGCAAATGATGCAATTACAGGAAGAAAACTTTTGAATCTTTAGACATATTGCCTCTTAATAGCATATAAATCGATTGTCAAGTTGTGGTAAGCAATGTTTGTGCTAAATCTTGACACATCGTTGAATACGTATTCTTCAACATATTGATGAGATCTCTCCTCTGACCCTCTATCGAATGGATGTTGATTCTGACTTCTTTGGTGTATTTGTCTTTTCTCAGATTCCCAGTTTCAAGCTGGTCTTGAACAGTTTCAATTTTGACAAATGGCTTGGATATTATGGCTCTTCATCATACTCTTCGAACACTTCAGCAATATTCACTTTATTTTGTTCATTCAACTTGTGACATGACATAATATGACATGTTTAAAATTCTTTTACTTAACTCATAAATAAATATTGTTAGCGAAATTAAAACAAGTAAAGTTTTATAATAAAAGAAACTCTCATTTGAAAGAAAGAAAGAGAAACTTTTGGCATAGCTGCAGGGCAATTTTTTTTTCAAAATATTATGAGAGAATTAAAGCATAACGAAATAAAATGATATAAAAGGTGGGGCTCGAGCTTCTTTGGACTACCACTGATTTTGAAAATAATATAAAACTTGCCTTTATCTATCAAGATGATTGAAGAATCAGAAATAGAGTGGACGTATAATTAGTCATTTGCTCCATTACCAATGAAGACGCTGCTGCATTATGTACAATAACCCCTTTCGGAGTTTCAAAAAGGCGAACTCCCAAATTGGTTAGTTGGCGTAGACCTTAGCCTCTCCTTGACTTACCACAGCTTGATCACCAGTATTCATGATTGCCTTATGACTCAGAGCATTGGCTACCACATTTGCCTTCCCACAATGGTATAGTATATCAACATCATAATCTATTATTAGCTCTATCCATCTCAGTTGTCTTAAATTTAGGTCTTTCTGCTTAAAGATGTATTGCAAACTCTTGTAGTCAGTATATATGTCAACATGAATCTCATACAAATAGTGGCGCCATATTTTCAAAGCAAATATAACCGTTGCTAGCTCAAGATCATGAGTTGGGTAGTTTTTCTTATGTGGTTGTAGCTGTCTAGATGCATAAGCATTTACCCTACCATGCTGTGTCAGTACACACCCTAAGACAATTCCTGAAGTATTCCAATACACTACATACCCCTCGATGCCTTCTGGAAGTACTAGAATAGGTGCAGAAGTTAGCTTATTTTTCAGCTCCTGGAAGCTCCTTTCACATGCATCATTCCATTGGAACATGGTTACCTAATGTGTAAACTTTGTTAGAGGTGTAGAAATAGAAGAAAAATTTTCAATAAACCTCCTGTAATAACCTGCCAAACCTAGGAAGCTCCAAACTTCTGTGGGTGTTGTTAACCTTGGCCAATCTTTCAGAACCTCTATCTTTTGTGAATCAACCCTTATTCCCTCATCCGACACAATATGACCCAAAAATGCCACAGATTTGAGCCAAAATTCACATTTAGAAAGCTTGGTATACAACTGTTGATCATGAAGAACTTGTAACACTTGTCATAAGTAATTTGTGTGGTCCTCTTCTGATCTTGAATATACCAAAATATCATCTATAAACACTATCACAAACACATCTAAGAATGGCTTGAATACCCTATTCATCAGATCCATAAAAACTACTGGTCCATTCATTAGCCCAAATAACATAATAAGAAATTCAAAGTGACCATAGTGTGTTCTGAAAGCAGTCTTAGGTATATCTTCCTCCTTCACCCTTACTTGGTGGTACCCTGATCTCAAATCAATTCTTGAAAAGCATTTGGCACCCTATAACTGATTAAATAAATCATCAATCTTGGGTAGGGGGTATTTATTCTTAATTTTCACCCTATTTAATTATCGATAGTTGATACACATTCTCAAAGTGCCATCCTTTTTACGTACAAATAAGACTGGTGCACCCCAAGGGATATACTAGGTCTTATAAAACCCTTCTCCAATAAGTCTTTTAACTGATCTTTTAATTCACGCAATTCTGCCAGGTCATTCTATATGGAGAGACGGAAATAGGTTGAGTGTTTGAAAGTAAGTCAATACAAAAATCTACTTCTTGTTCTAGAGGTAAGCTTGGAAGTTCTTCAGGGAAAACATCAACCTATTCATTCACTATGGGAACTGATTGAAGAGTTAGCGATTCTACCTCCGTATCCCTTACTCTAACTAAATGACATATATACCCCTTAGATATCATCTTTCTTGTCTTAAAATAAGAGATAAACTTATCCTTTGGCGTCCCAACATTGCCTTCCCATTCAAGAATTGCCTCATTTGGAAAGTGGAAGTACACTCTCTTAGTTCGGCAATCCACGGTGGCATAGCAAAAAGCTAACTAATCCATAGTCATTATAACATCAAATTCCACCATTTCTAGATCAATAAGGTTATCTAATATGTCACGGTCACGAACAGTTACTACATAGTCATAATAAACCCTTCTAGCCATAATAGATTCACCAGTTGGTATGAACACTTCAAATGATTTATTCAATAATTTGGGTGTTCTCTTAAGCTTCCCAGCAACTAATGGAGTGATGTATGATAGTGTAGAACCAGGGTCAATTAATGCATATACATTATGTGAAAAGATGGACAATGTACCTGTGACTATATCGGGTGAAGCTTCCAAATTTTGCCGATTCCCCAGAGCATAAGTGCGATTCTGGGATCTGCTAGAGCTAGCTGCCTCTCTTACACCTTTACCATGACCTGTAAGTGCTTGTTGACCCCTACCTATTGGAGGAGTTGATGATGATGCAACAGCTACCCTAATAGATTATGCTATATCACCCATATGCCTCCTTGGGCAATCTTTTATCATATGCCCTGGCACACCACACCAATAACAAGCATCTGTACCAACAATACATATACCTGAATGACTTCTTCAATAATGTTTACAAGGCTGCCTAAGAGTCATTTGTTGACCTGCTGAATATCCTGTAATCTGTGTACCTTGTCTCTCACGTCGTTAACCAAAATGATTACTTCTAGACCCTTGAAGTTGTGGTGGAGAACTGGTTGCAGAGTAGGAGGATAATGGCCTAGGTAGTCTATTAGAAACCGAGGCCCAAACTCATCTTGGGGTGATGTAAACTGCACTGTAGACCTGGACCTCTTGGATTGAGCCCTTTCTAACTCTTGTGTCCTTCTTCTTTGCATCTGATCCTCCAATTTCTATGCAAAAACTTACATTCTCGCTATATCCATGTCTTTGTTCAAGGAAGTAATAGTACAGTCTCTGACCAGATACATATCCAATCTATCCACATATTGATGAACTCTATCTGTCATAGTAGCAACTACATTAGGAGCATACCTAGCCAGGGAATTAAATTGAAGGTTATACTCCCTCACACTTGTAGCCCCTTGGTGGAGGTTGAAGAACTGATTTGCACGGGCCTCTCGAATCTCTAATGGCAAGTAATGGTCAAGAAATGCCTCTTTGAACTCCTTCCAAGTAGTTGGAGGTGCACCTATACCCTTAGATTGCTTCCAAGCTTCATACTACAATATAGACACACCTTTTAACATATATGTCGCTAATTCGACAGCTTCTATACCACTGACATGCATAACATCTAAAGTGCGTTGAATCTGATCAATAAAGTCTTTGGGATCTTCATTAGGATCTGACCCAGTGAAGAATAGGGGATCCAAATTAAGGAAGTCACGTATCCTTGTGCCAGCTGCCCTATTCAGACCACCTGCACTGGACCTTCCTATCTTTGACCTTGGCCAGCAACTATACGAGTCAATAGTTAGACTGCGATCCTACACGGTAGCATCAATAGGTGGTTCTAGAGGAATTTCACTACTTTCGAGTTCATCAAAAGCTAGAGGAGTTGGAGATGTCTATGACAGAGTCTCCTCTTGAACCTCATTTTGTTGTCTTACCTGGCTAGGTATACCAACCGCCACTTCAACTCCCTTCCCTTTACCTTTATTTTTCCTAGTTTCTGGCATACTTGCTATACAAAACAATTTAGGAGTTAGACATAATGCACCTATTACACTTGGCTCTATAGCACGATCTAAAAAATAAAAATAAAGTAACAACTCCTAAATACCACGTAGCCTCCTGCTGATAAATGTGGTGTACAAGACATCGATAAATAAGATTCTACATATATATGGCTTTGTAGACTCCGTAGGATGAACCGCTCTGATACCACTTTTGTCATTCCCAAAATCCCATTAAGGCAGACTGGCACCCATTGCCAATAAGACCCAGGAGAACCAACCTGTATCTATACGCTTTCTATACATATTATAAGGGATTTCTACATTCAACATGCCTTTAAGAAAGTAAACAATAAATATCAAGCGAAAAGGAAATGCATATAGCTAGACCGTTGATGCCATGGTGTCTAGAGTACGAGACATGACCACACTTTAATTTATATAGTCTACAAAGCCTCTAGATAAGGAAAAGTATCTGATAAGGGTTGGGATAGGCTCCGCCTTGACTAACTATATAATACAAAAATATAAGCTCTAGACACATAAAGCTCTGAAACAACCTGGAGCTTGGTAACAGCAGCTGGATATCCTATACTCCTACTTGGGAGATCTACTAGCACCTGTACCTGTAGCATAAAATGCAGGTTCCTCGCAAGGGACGTCAGTATGAGATAATGTACTGAATATGTAAGGTATGAAATACTGTATATGAAGTAACAACTCTAATGAAACTATGCACTAGTGTAGGATAAAAGACCACCCCTTAGTTATACTGTGGGATCATGTACTTCATGTTTTTTTATTACTTTACCTTTACTGTATAATCTGTGCACAGCATGTAATACAAATGACCATCTTATCAGTGGTAAATCTATATCAGAATCGGCCTTAGCTAGGCTTTTCCTTTAACCCCATGGGCTATCCCCCGTAATAGGATTGACCTTCGCTAGGTGATTATTCCACCCCTCGAGTTACCACCCATCAATAAGCAATACACTTTACTTTATCTTTCAATTACCTTTGAGATGATTCTTTTGGTGGTTGTAATATTGGAGCTGTAGGACTGTAGATACAGCATATGACATGTAAATAATCACAAAAGATAACACCACAATGAAAGGATTAGGTTACACAAATAATGAATTGCATAGGAGGTAGAACAACACATGAACTTTATTTAGTAGAATGAACTCGTGTATCTTGGTATCCAAGTATGCATGCAGATTTATAGGTGACTATGTATGGGAGTATATGAATGTGTGAAAGAGTTGAAACACGGTTAATAGTTGTGTCGGAGTTAGTAAGTGCCTTTATGTGCCAAGGAGGGATCTAGATTTCATGTCGTGTACTACAAAATCGAGTAGCCTTACATACCTCGCTGTACGATCTCGCTATTACCTCGAAATAACCTTCTCTTCTCAACAGCTTCTGTACCACTCGCGTGCATAACATCTAAAGTACGCTGAATCTGATCGATAAAGTCCTGGGGGTCTTCATTAGAATCTGACCGAGTGAAGGATGGAGGGTCCAAATTAAGGAAACTCCTACAAATATTTATCTACAACATAGTAGGTAATAAAACTAGCATTATCAGCCAATACATACATCTTGGCATTCCAATCTCATAAAAAAATAACATACGGGCAGCAAGCATATAATTGTAAACTCAAGCTTTTCTTTCCGCCTCTAATCATATTTTCTAATATACATTCTCATATAAATATAATGTGCAGCCTATTTTAGTACCATAATAGTCTTACAACATCCCACAAAGCACAATCCATAAATACGCAACATATAAATAGGCAGCATAATATTACATCCCTTTGCTACATTTTAACGTCGACAATCCCGAACCTGTTTCAACTTTACCTAAACTGTCCTCAACACATATATACATAAAAAAAGCCTTTAGACAGTCTTAGAACAATACCAAAGCAGGAAAGAAGGACATGAGGCAATAGCCTTCCATCCATCAGCCCACAAGTTCGTACTAAGAACACAATTGCGGTATCCCATAAGAACTCACTTTCGCATATTGTAAAAGTTATGCAATAGCTTAGTTACATCACTAACAAACTACACCTTGTTAAAACCATAATTCTTACCTCATAATTCAACCAACCAAGGAGAGAAAATCCTCTTGAATAACAAGAAAAATTCACAACAATCCTTAGGACACATGCTGTTAAAATTTCCAGCACAAGCATAACTAACATATACTTCTTGTTTACTATGGGACAAGTATAAAAATACATGAATATTTCCACTTACCTTAGACTTCAAGATTAAGGTTTCCTTTAAGAACCCTAGATGGTTGTATTGGCTGCCGTGTGAATTGAAATAAAGAGAAAAAGAAGAGTCTTTAGGAAGCTGAAAATTTGTTCCAAAGTGAAATGATTTAAGGGGTTATTTTTAAGCCCTTTTAAATGTTGTCTTTGGCCGACTTTCACTTGAACTTTGGACCACATATTAACATATATCAATAAGCTTGTGATGCAGCAGCTTTGCCCCCTCACACTTGAAAAGAAATTTAAAGTAAAATACCTTTTTAAACAAAATGAAAATAAAATGATAAAAATAACATAGATGGTTTTGACATATTGAGGAATTTAATTAGATTGAAACAAATAAAAAAATATCACCAGCAAATAAATATACAATAAATAAGAAAATAAATAATATTGGGATTGACAAGCCGAATTCTTCAAACACTTGTCCTATTTCTAAATTTTTGGGTCTGCCAGGCCCTTAGAATTCCTGTTGTTGTCTCCATGCCAGGCTTTTGGCCCATATTTCCTGTATACAATGAACGTATATGGGCATATATCAATGTATACACCGATTCCTTTCCGGACCTCTATTTCAGCTTACATGACCCTGTAGATTGCTTCTTTCATTGTGAGTTGATGAGTCTGACTCAAAGAGGGGAGTTGGGCCTCCATGGCCAACGAAATGCAAAGAAGAGGAGGGGAGCCCATTTAGGGCTCCAACACGATATCACATGCAACAAAACAAGTAAAATACGCAAATAATAATTTTAAACACTTAATGACAAAGTATATTAATAGAGATATGTAGCTGCTGTTAGTATCTAAGAGAAAGAAGAGACCAATGTTCACATTAAAAATATGTAGTGGTATATTAAAAATGATGTAGCAACTGTTAAAAACTTAAAATGAATAATAGACAAGGAGGAGTATATGTATTGATGCACAACTAGACATGAACTGTAATATACATGAATATGAGCTATAAGGAATGGCTACGTGAAAATACATTTTAAAACCAAGCAAAACATCAATTAGGCGGACTTCATGCAACAAGAAACGAATCTCACTTAAACTTATGATAAAAGGGGCTGAAAATACTTTGACAATTGTAAATTAACAAACTTGACACTTCAAATAGAAATCAAACCAAAAGCTATCAAATTTCATGCAAATTTTCTCATAATCTGAAAAATTATGGAACTCGCATGTGTTTATCAGAAACATATATGTAAAATAGCATTACAAAGTTGATTCAAGCAGTAAGACTTACACCCGCAAAACTACACTTGACACATTATTCATCTATCATATGCTTGCTTCTTAGCTTCAAACAGTAAAGTATCAAAAATGAAAATCATATTTTGATTACGAATTCTGGCAACATCTAAGCATACACCCTCAATGTATAAGATTGGGATAGCAAACTCCTTTCAGTGATAGTAAACTGAACAACCCAAAATTATATCTCCTTTTTGAGCTAACCAATTCAATGTCATGCTAGACTCAACTATAGGATACGTAGGAAGAACATATGCATACCATTTGACAACAATTTGAGAATGAATCTTAGTACTTTTACTAAAGTATATATAAAGAACCTGTAACTTGGGAAACGCTAAACAGCCATCAAACCAAGATATTCCCAGGTTACCAGTTTAGAAAAATAAGGAGAAGCAAATATAAACTAAATCTGAAAACCAGACCAACATAACAAGCAGATGAAAACAAGTTTGCGCAATATATGAGGTTAAACAACACAACAAGAAATACAAGAAAAGACAAAGGGAAATGAAATCACTAACAACCAGTTTCAAAGCTAGAAAATAAAGAGAGTAACGAGAGGCTGGAATGGCTTAAAATACACACACTCTTTGACATAAATTCAATAATGAGCAACTAAAGACTAGTTTAAACCCCTTATTTAATATAACAAAAATAAGTGATGAACGACGGAATCATGTAGTTTATAACATTTCAAGAACCATCCAGAAAAGAAATGCACAAGAAATAGCAGTATCACTAGACCATGAATGCATCTTGGAATGTGGAAAGCTTTCAATAGGGGAAGTAGGATCATTTGGAATCAGAAATCATGTTCATAAATTCAATCTTCAGAACAAATATGCACATCAAATTAACACGAATCAAACTCAATCCAGCATGGGAGTTACAAAAGTTCAAACAGGAACCACAAAAAATTCAGCCGTAAAGGAAAACAACTCACGTTATCAATAAAATGAGTTAATTGAAAAGAAATTCTTCGGAGCAGTGAACTAGGATGACGAGTTCCACGATAAGTTCTACACCAACACCAACACCTCTTGTTTTAAGAAGCGAGAAACAAGTAGAAACCTCCTCCTGCTGACGCTAATATTCTCGAGATTTCAGTGTTTCTGGGAATTGTTTTAAAGATCTTGTGTCCTTTCTGGATTCCCCCAAAAATGGCCTCTTCTAATGGTGAAGAAACAAGGGTTTTATAGCCCATAATTAGGCAAAACAAGAGAGAAAAATGGGTGAAGAACAGGCTGGAATTCAGCTGTGGATTTGAAATTGAAAATTCAAATCCTGGGAATCATTATGTCTCAACCTTTTATCCGTTAATTCTGGATTAAAAGTTGATTTAAGGGGCCACAGGCGCGGGAGAGGCAGATGAAGACGTGTGATTGATTCTTTTAACCGGGAGAGGCAGATGAAGACGTGTGATTGATTCTTTTAACCTAAACATAGTAGAAGAAGGGGAGAGGGAACAATGTAGAGGGAGAAGGAGATGGAGAAGGGTTGGGATAGATGGTGAGGAAGAGGATGAAGAAGATGAAATGGTGTATGTGTGTATGTTTTTCTTGGAAGAGAAAATAAAGAAGGGAAAAGAAGGAAGTCAGGGACACGTGAGGGTTTATTGAGTATGTATGTATAGGTTTTGTGGGTGTATGTTTAGTATAGATGCTGAAAAATAAAATTGTGCGAGGTTGGACTGTTAAGATTGGGCTAGTTGGTCCAAAATAAAGATGGAAAATGGGTTCCATGGATATGAGATTTATATTTAAGAAATTTGTCATTTCAATTGCAATTATGACTAATTAGAATGTAATTCAATTGAATTCAATTGACTAATTTAGCTACAAGATTAATTAATAGCAATTAATTGAAAAGCTTTTAATATATGACCCAAAAAATTAAATGAATTATGAAATAATAATTCCTAAAAATAAAATTTATTTGAGAAAATATTTTTTACATTTTTGAAATCTAATTATATCAAATTTGTCGAATTAAAAGCTCAACAATTGATTTATATAGTGGAGGGTAAAAATTGGGTGTCAACACTAGCCACACTAAGGATACCTTTCAAAGGCGTGACATTTGTAATGATTTTAATTTTTTCCTTTTATAATTGGGCTATCAATTCTTAACAGTTTTAGATTTTTTTTTCATTCAATAGTAAATTAAATAATTATTTTTGCACCATTTAATATGTAAAATTCTTGACAGTTTCATAGTTTTATTTTTTGACTATCTCACACTATTAGTTATTCTACAATGTGAAAGTATTTGCTTTTTAGAGGTAATCTATTAACTCGTATGTATGATTCATTTGATTTGTCACTTTCCTTCTAAGTAATTTTCAGTAAAGAATATTTTATATCAAATCTTAATAGTTAAATTGATAATCGAACTAATAATTATTATTAATTAATAAATTAATAACCGATAAGTCAATATCTTAATATTTTATAATGATTCATCATATTTATAAATCGATAACAGATAAGTTAAACTGATAAACTTCAAAATCAAATTGATTGGTATGCATCCTTAAAGACTTTATAACTCTTGCCTTAACGCAAGACTTACATCAAGATCTTTACAAATTTTGCCCCATATTGGCCCGTCTGAGATTCTGAGAAAAGTAAGAGAGATTGCATATAAGTTAGCCTTGCCACCGAGACTATCAATAGCTCATCATGTATTTCATACCTTTGTGCTCCGCCGATATATTTCAGATGAGTCACATATGATTTCTTATGATACAGTTGAGTTGGGTCCAAACTTTTCAAATGAGGAGGAGCCTGTAGCTATATTGGACAAGAAGGTTCGGAGGTTAAGGTCCAAGGATAAACCTTCAGTAAGGGTGTAGCGGTGACACCATCCTGTTGAGGAAGCTACTTAAGAGTTGGAGTCAGATATGCGGGCCAGATACCCCAACCTTTATGAGGCTTCAGTTACCTTTCTTTTCTTTATGTTTGAGGATGATCATTATTTTTAGTGGTAAATAATATACTGACCTTGTAGGTCATTTTTGAGTTCATCTGTGAAATTACTAGTTTTCCCTTTTGTGAGTTGCTCTGGACCTTTTTTGTGTTATTGAAACTGAAATCCTGAGTTATAAAAGTAGAAAAATATGAGTTTTGATATTTTTGGAAGCTTAAATTGTTGAAAAAGTGAATATTTGTAAAATTCTGATTTTGGATGTCAGATTGAAAATCCATCGATTCTATTAGCTCTGGACCGAGAGTTACGAAACTGAATATGGAGTTAAAAGGAAAATTTTGGACCGTAAGTTGTATTTTTAGTTGTTTTTGGAGTCAAATTTTGACATTGGTCAACATTCGGAGCTCGAAAACTCAGATCAAACTTTTGACAGTATCAGTAGTTTCGGATGACAAAACTAATGCTAAAAATGGTATCGCCATAATTTTTGGAGTTTTCGACGGCAGTTTTGATATTTTGAATTCTAAACTAGTTTTATAGAATTCCATTGGTAATTGTGTCGAGGAGAATTTAGAATCGAATTTGAGTATTTCATTGAGTCCGTATTGCTTTTTTCGTATGGATACATATCTGGTTTAGGTAATTCGGGTTTCGAATGGACCTTGGGGGTTCATTCCAGGAATTTTCTATACTTATGTTTTGCTGCTGAAAAATCTAATCTGGTGCAAGTGGGATTACCCTTCACGTTTGTGGAGGTCCACACACTTCAGCTCTATGTTTGTGCAACTTTTACAAGCTTTGAGAGGCAATTTTTGAAGAGTCTATTTTGAGAACTTTTGGGTAAGTGTTTCTATCATCAAATTGATAAACTTCGTTAATTATCTCTTGATTTCATCTTGAATTTCATGATTTTGAATGTGTAAAATTGAGTTATTAATATCTTTGAATTTGAGACTTTAATTGATGATTTTCCTTCAATTTGAGTTCAATTTTAGTGGAATTTTCACCTTGAACTCCTTTTTTTTTTTGCATAAAATCATAATTTCTAGTAAATTTCCAGATATAGCTACTTTGAATTTTAGCTTAATTTTGATCATTTTGCCCCTATGCCTAATTCATACCAATATGTATATCAAAATTCATCTCTTGATCCATAGTATCTATTCTTTTTATAATGATTGGTTAATTTAGAGATCATTTTGAGGATTGGGTTGATCAAGAGCTTTGCTCAAGGGCGGTTTTGGCGTCGAGGTAGGGCTAACCTTTTTGGACTAGATTTGAGTTATTGGATATGTTTATATAATAATTGTAAGATTTAGAATGTTTCATGAGTTATTGGATCGATATGTTAGAGGTTTGACAAAATTGTGATATCATTTATGTTGGAATTGGAGTAAATTATGATTTGTCGATAAATTGATATGTATTCTTCAGATTTGAGATATTTTGGATATTATTGTGATAATATGATACTTGTAAAATCATTTGGGATGTTTTATGGTAACTTTTTAATATTTGAGATACTTTCAGTAATCATGTCATATTTTAGGACTTGCGAAGTCTGGTATCTTCAATATACGAGCATGGTGATTTGAGACATAATGATGATCTGTGGTACCAGTTATGATTCTTGATATTAACTTTCCTGTTTTTATGAAGGTTATTTTTTTGGTACTCTTATTATATTTTTGTTATATATCTTAATATGGTGGCATTTCCATGCATTCATCTCATATTGCATTGGCCCTAGAGTCAGTCATGTTACTTGAGAGATCTATTTACTGGTGCCAGAGTCCACCGAGGCATTCATCGGCACTTGCGTCCATTGTGATACTAGAGATATTAATTTACTGGGGCCAGAGTCCGCCAAGGTATTCGTCAACACCAACGTCCGCTATGATACTTGAGAGATATTAGTATATGGACTGACGAGACTCCTATGGGTTCTACCTAATAGCTTCAGCTCGATAGATGTATACACCAGTTCTAGAGTCTGCCATGATTCCACCTCATGTATTGCATTCATACATTACATGTGCATTGCATCATTGAATGTTGTGAACCTACTAAGTACATATTGGTGTACTCAGTCCTACTTTGTTTCCTCCCTGTATACTTTATTTCCTCTCTGTAGATCGAGCACAGAATCCCCTACATTATAGTTGATCTTATTCTACTAGAATTCTTCCTTACTATCCCAGATTTTAGTGGTGAGGCTCAAACTCCGAATCGTCGTTGATTTATTGAGACTCCTTTTATTGTTATTTATATCAGACTTTGTATCTTATATATTCAGACAATTTTTTATTTTTTTATTCTTATTTCTTAGAAGCTCTTCTACTCATGACTCTAGCTTTTGGGATTTAATCTGTTGTGTTGCTTTTGCTTTACTTTACTTTCTTTAGTTGCAATCCGACTTTGGATCGTGACAATAACTCTTGCCTCTTAGCCTAAGGACTTCAAAATAAAAAGTTAAGTCCTATGGGCAGGACTTGACGAGGACACATTATATTTTGATTTATGAGTGAAACGCCTCAAAAAGTGCTCGAAAATGTGTCTCGGAGATGTCCATATTCGTAATTTCCATATATCTCAAGATTCGTGCATGATATGAAAAATTCAACTTCATATTCGTGATCAGGGGCAAAATTGAGTGAGAAATGGGTCTAAGCCCGATTTTAGAGCAATCGTATCAATATTTCATTTTTTAAAAAATTCCTTATGTAGTGTCGATCCGCGCCCCTGGCGCGATGCGGCTAGGGCGGGAACCAGTGTTAAATGTTGCCAGTTATTTCTTGTTCAATCCAAGGCCTTTGGGTCTTAGGACTAAGCCTTCCTATGCGTAAAAATATCTATACTTAGTCATTTTTCAACCTCATATCATTCAAGACATTTCCCAAAACCCTTTCAAACACTTAGACAAATATTTCACCTAAAATTTAAGTGTCCCAATCTCATTTTGGATCTAAGGATTTCATTCAAGCTTCAAATTCTCATTCCAATCTTCATCAAGGGAATCTCCAAAGTTGAGATATGTGGGTTTCAACCATTGGATCCTTTCACCATGGTGCCCAACCTTCCTTTTATACAAATTGCATGTTTTCAAGTTGATTTACTTATGGATATTCTTACTATGAACTTGATTATAAACTATGCTGGAGTTTTCATGAAATGTGTACTGTTTAAGTATGTTTTGAGCTTTGAATCTATGTTCTATAATTAGATTTGATGAAGGGTTTTAATGTATCCTACATGAGGGTGTTACCAAATATTGGTAGGTTGATTTACATTAAGTTTTCTCATATGATTTCACTCTTGAATTGTATGATTTTGAACTAGCATTACACATCTGTCAAGTGTTTGATAAAACGTCTGACTTAGGGTTCTTGAGCTATGGATGATCTATTGAATGGCCTATGAGACAAGTGACTTTATGATGATGAAAGCAATGAATATGTATGTTGATTTCATGAAAAGTATCTTAAGTGTTGCAAGTTGACCACACCTTGCTGAGGGGTGCTATGCTTCAATCACCAGGCATGGCAGGGTGGGACTACCATCGACCAATTGAGGGGTCGATACCTCAATCACCATGGATGGCAGGGTGTGACTACCATCAACTAATTGAGGGGTTGATACCTCAATCACCATGGATGGTAGGGGGTGACAACCATCAACCAATTGATGGGTTGAACCTCAATCACCTCTCCAAGGGGGTGGTAGGCCTTGGATTCGATAATGATGGTCTCTTACTACACATGTAATATGTTTTATATAAGCATGTTTTACTTGAAGCATCATTTTAGCATGTCATACTGTTACTATGCTCATCTATTGCCTATATGTACGTATTTTGCTTATGTTGTCAATCTCTTATTACATTGCATCCTATATCTTAGTACATTCAAATGTACTAATACATACTCTATGCCTACATGATGTTATCATGTAGGAATCGGAGCTCCACTTGATCATCCTTCTTCTCCACGTGGCTAGTACTATCTTTTAAAGCAAGCTTGGTGAGTTCTCAACTTCGAGGATAATAGTTATTGATCATGTGTTATGTAAAGACACTTTTCTTTGTTTAGATGCTTATGACTATGAGGATGAGCCCAAAAAGTAGTCTTGGCCCCCGTCCAATCTATGCTAGAGGTATTATTAGACAATGTATTTATGCTTTGAGTGTTGACTCTGTTGATGATTTATGCTATGAAAGACTTCCCTTAGTCCCTCTATCCTTATTTTTGTACTCTTAATGTTATTTAATTGTTTTCATAACCAATGACATGTAAATGATATGCTAAGAGGCTTGTTGGGATCCCATTGGGTCCCCACTCGTCATGTCACATCTAGGCTCTAGGCTTGTGTTGTGACAATTAGATACTCTATAAGTATAGTCGTAGAGATAAGACTTGCTAGTCCTAGGCCATCTAAATAACAAGTTAAGCCCCAAGGGCAAGACTTGACACTTCCATATTATGTATTAATATATGAGATGCTCTATAACTCTTGCCTCAGAGTTAAGACATAGACCAAGAAATTCATAAATTATGTCCCATGGGCAAGACTTGACACTTTGCATTGCATCCTGATTTATCATATATATATATATATATATATATATATATATATATAGTCACGCCCTTGGAGGATATCCTTGGTGTGGTCGGCACTTGAAGAACTATTGTTGATTTCCCAAGAGAACCACCTAGCCTCATCATTACATCGACTTGACAGTGAAAGAAATTACTCAAATAGAAAGACATCATATGAATAAAATATAATTTAACTAACTCATAGTTTCCAATAAATAAGTTTGAAATACAAAATACTCAACAAATCATCTACTCAAGTCTACGAAGCCTCTACTCAACAATCTAAATATGTCATGATAGGCCATGGACACCTCAAATCAAAGAAAATAAACTACTCAATGAAAGTAAGAAGATAAGAGGGTCCTCTGGAATGCATGGAGGGCTCACCACTCTGGGATGCACTGATCTAGACTTGAACGGTGCGCAGGCTGAACTCCTCTATCACTTGTATATGCATCATAAGATGATGCAGTCCTAAATAGATGTCAGTATATGGAATATACTAGTATGTAAAATAGATTACAAAAATAAGGCTCAACTCTCTCATCTCGACTCAATAACTTATGCTCAACTCAGTACATGCAAGTTTAAAGTAAATCATGCTTTTTAAAGTCAACTCAGTAGAAAGAGGATCAGTTTAGAATATCATGCTTAATCAAGGTTGCTTAGGAGTTTCTGTGAACCAACATCCAATCCCATCACCTTTAGTTTGGTGATGCACAATGAAGGACGTTGTTGCCACGCCCGTCCTAAACTTGCCATGGTAAAGGATGATTAACTCTCTCATGGATCCAAAGTAAATGTCCACTGTTTGGGACAAGAGTCACTAGAATGTATTGTACAATTCTCTTACGCTAGCAACATAGTTCTGTGGGTTAGAGTTGATGTTTACTCATTCCTGGCTTGGTGCTCGATACTCTTCCAAAGACTAAAAGATGGTTAACTCATCAATCAACTTAATCCTCAATGCTCGATCAAATCAACTAAAATCTCAACCTCATTGAGTCATCTCATGTCAACTCGTCTCAGTTGCTCATCAACTTGGTCAACCAATGCAGACAATTAACTCAACTCAGACTCAGACCCAAAAGATCATTCAGACTCACTCAATAAGACTCATCATGAAGTGCAAGCAACATAATCAGATATAGAAATATATGTGACTAAATGCAACATGGTCCTCATACTCAACCATACTCAAATTTCCTAACTCATATACTCAGACTCAACTTCAACTTAGTTACATGCATAGAGTTTCATAAAATCATGCAATTTAGGATTCATGCTATCAAGTATAAGCCTTTACCTCAATTTTATGTCAGAAACTATGTAATGTAGCAAGTACTTCATACATTATCAGGAGAATTTATAATAATTGAATGAATTACAGTATTAGGATAATAAAATTTCTCAAATCTCAACTCTTTTCTAAATTTTGACTCAAGTAGATAGAAGGGGTGTGTGAATAAAGGTAGTTCCATATTTTGATAAGTCTTACATACTTGGGGATTGAAGAAATCATTCAACTCCAGTCGATCCTCATGTCAGAATAGAGAGCTCCCGCTCTTCCTCCTCCTCTAGTGTTCTCAAGAAACCCTTAAGTGTGAACAATGTTGAATAATATACCAAGGGTTTTGTTTTAAGATTTTATTCAAGCCTAAAATGACTAAGCATTTAATTAAATAGAAACTGGAATGGACAAAAACATCCCTCTTAAAAACTATCATTTTAGTCTACGAGACCCCATCTACGAGTTGTAGATCATTCTATGAGTCATCGACGACCTCACATTAACAAGGTGTCCTGAAAATTGAGTTACTAGAATTTGTCACATAACCTTCTCTATGAGTCGTAAAATGTCCTTCGAGTCATTTGCTAACTTGTAATTCAAGATACTGAAAAATTGATATTTTGACCATCAATTTACGATACCAACTATGAGTTGTAGATTACTTTATGGGTATTATACTATCTCATATATAGTCCTCGAACTTAGAAAATTTTACCAAGTTATTTAGGGGTTTTACTAGGCCCATTTTACGAGTCGTAGATCTATATACTGGTTGTAAATGGCCCTCAGAAATCCTTCTTTAGCAGTTTTTATCAGTCTTTTCTCAGCATCCTCTGTGCATCTACTCCAAATTAGGTAGAAGGAATTAGGGGGTGTTACATATACTCTTCAAATATTGCTATAGTGATTATAGGAGTTGTGAGACGAATTAGGAGATGATTGAACTTGGGTTATGTTCGTCTCAACAAGATTGACTTGGCCTTTTGGACAAAAAATTTTGACATTGAAAAGGAGGATCACCTCTATAGGAGCCAATCAACTTTCTAGAGCTCTTCCTAGGGAGTTTTTTCTTAGAAAGATATTGTAGAGAAAGGAAAGAAATTGAGCAATGAGTAAGCAATCTGAAGTTTGAGCTAGAGTATGAAAACTTGATGCTCTATCTGATATGTGGTCAAAATACAACATATTTGATTCCTAAAACAAGGGATTTTATGAGTTTTTAATGCGACTTTTTATGGTATTTATGTGTTTTTTGTTGTTTTTACAGAAAAGTTAGGTTGGCATAATTTTTGAAGAAAAGTTGTAGATTTTGCTGAACAATAGGAGCTACGAGCTTACCTACGAGTCATAGGGTGTGCTGTAGCAAGAAATAGAGACCAAAAATTCAGAAATCTGCTAAGTGGAGGTCACCTCTACCATCTTGCGAGTCGTAGTTCTCATCATGACTCGTATAGGTGGATTCACAGCAGGAATTAGAGAGTTAAAATGTTGCACCGAAAATTGAAGGCTAAGACTACGAGAAGAACATACGAGTTGTAGCTTAAGCAACGACTCATACTTGAGGGTCGTACTAATTCAGTTCAAGATTCCAAGAGCCTGATATGAGACCCCAACTATGACTCATAGCTCACCCTATGAGTCGTACCTGCAAGGCATACCAGCTGCCAGCTGTCTTTTTTGTGTTTTTTAGGGTTTATTTGTAAACACTATAAATACATATAGTTCAATTTTTAGAAGGAGATTCTAGATTTTAGAAGATAGATTTTGTCTTTGAATATTCTCTCAAGAATATTTTAGGGTTTTAGATTAGCTTATTATTTTCTCTTGGAAAACCCTTTTTGGGGAATTGCAAACCTTGCTTTGTACTCATCGTTGATCAATCAAGCTTTTGGGTTTGCAACTTGTGATGTCTACAATCTTCATTGTTTTTGTTAAAACTCTCAACTTTGTCATTTATTTGCATTTTTGCTTGTCTTGCCTTAGCCATGAGTAGCTAAGCACCCACAACTTAGGGTTGTGGGAATCATAGGTAGTTGATTTGAAATAACCTAGCTTTATCGCATTTCTACTCTAGAGGTTTACATATATTATCTATTTCCCTTCATTATGATTGTCATTTGGTAGTGGAAAACACCAAACCTCGCCTGCTATCACTAGCCCAACCAAGGTGGTGACGAATAGAAAAAGGAAAATAAATGATAGGATTCAATTGATGTATTCTCATCTAATTAACCAAGCCTGACCAAGGGGAGGTTGACTGGGACAATTAGTAATGGTTAGTTGGCACACCATGATGGCCGACCAAGCGCCATGGTGAAATTCGACCTTCACCTTCACAAGAGAGATGGAAGAACATAAGTTACCGTCCTGCATACAAATTTTCAATTATAGTTATATTACCTAAGGTAATTGAGTCAACTAACCATGATGAACACAATTCCCAAGTTGTCCCCAATATTGAGTGTTTCCTCGCGTCTTAGTTTAGTATTTATTTTACTTTGTTTTTGAAATCACAACCATCCCCCTATTTAGAGATTTTAGTTATTTATGCTTGAAATGATTGGTAGTGGATTCTTGTAGTCAAGCCCCATATTCCCTGTGGATTCAACGATAACCTTCAGTTAGGTTAATTACTCACAGCGACTATTTTCTTATTGGAGTGTGAACATCATCAAAATTATGGCGTCGTTGCCGGGGAGAAGACAACTTTCACATGTCCTTATGGTACATTTGCATTTAAGAGAATGTCTTTTGGACTAGGTAATGCACCAGCAACATTTCAAAGATGTATGATGTCAAACTTCTCAGACATGGTTGAGAGCAATATTGAGGTGTTCATGTATGATTTTAGTGTTGTAGGCTAGTTCTTTGAGGAATGCTTATTACATTTGTGTGATGTATTGCAGAAGTGCGTTGAGAGTCACTTATTGCTAAATTGGGAGAAATATCATTTTATTGTCAAAGAAGGCATCGTACTTGGTCACAGAATTTCAAGCAAGGGAATCGAGGTGGATAGAGCAAAAATTGAGGTTATAGAGAAATTGCCACCACCAATATTGGTAAAAGGTATTAGGAGCTTTCTAGTCCATGCCGGATTCTATCGGCCCTTCATAAAGTATTTTTCCAAGATCTCACAACCTTTGTCTAAGTTGTTGGAGAAGACGCCAAGTTTGTGTTTGATGATACATACGTGCACGCCTTTGAAGAATTAAAAAGAAGGCTGACCACAATACTAATTATTGTGGCTCCAAATTGGTCACAACCATTCAAACTAATATGTGATGCAAGTGGGGTTGCACTAGGGGTGGTGTTGGGGCAATGAAGGGAGAGAATTGTGTATCCGATCTATTATGCCAGTAAAGCATTAAATGTGGCCCAGAAAAACTATATAATGATCGAACAAGAATTGCTTGCCTTATTTTTTGCTTTTGAAAAATTTCGATCATATTGGTTGGGGGCTTGTGCACACAGACCATTTAGCGTACAAATATCTTATGGCCAAGAAGGATGCAAAATAGAAATTGATCAGATGGGTACTTCTCTTGCAAGAGTTTAACTTTGATGTGATTGATAGAAAGGGATTAGAAAATCAAGTATCTAATCATCTATCTAGATTGGGAAATGAAGCTATGGTGAAGTTTGACGATTGTCTTGACATAACAACTCATTCCCTGATGAGAGAGTTTTAACGGCCTCACATAATCTTATACCTTGATTTGCAAACTATGCCAACTACTTGGTGAGTGATATAGTGCCACCTAATCTGAACACCCATTAATGTCGCAAGTTTATGCATGATGTCAAGAAGTTCTTCTAGGATAATCCATATTTATTTTGTATTTGCACAGATGGGATCATCCGTTGATGTGTTCCATAAGTAGAAATGATGAGAATTCTTCAAGCATGCCACTCTTTGTTGGTATCGGCCATCACAACGGGGCTCGAACGGCTTACAAATTGTTATAGTGTGGCTTAGCCATCTATACATCATGACGCCTATGATTTTGTAAAGTCTTGTCATAGATGCCAAAGAGAGGGCGGATTTTCACGACGGCACAAACTCCCTTTAAATCCTATTTTGGTCATAGAATTATTCAAGATTTAGGGCATTAATTTTATGGGACCCTTTGTTAGCTCTCATGTTAACAAGTACATTCTGGTGACAGTTGATTATGTCTCTAAGTGGGTGGAGGCCGTGACCCTACTGAACAATGAGAGTAAGAGTGTTACCGGATTTCTCCAAAGGAGAATTTTCTCCAGGTTCGGTACGCCTGGGCAATTATCAGTGATGGAGGTTTCCACTTTTGCAACCGATTGTTCAAAACTCTCCTTGAAATATATGGTGTGAAGCACCGTATGGCAACTCTATATCATCCCCAAACCAATAGGCAAGTGGAAGTATCAAATCGAGAAATAAAGCAAATCTTAGCCAAAACTGTAAATGTAAATCGCATTGATTAGTCAAGAAAGTTGGATGATGCTATATGGGCCTATCGAACTGCCTTCAAAGCTCTCATCGAAATGTCCCCTTATCAACTAGTATTTGGGAAGGCTTGTCACTTGTCGGTTGAACTTGAGTACAATGCATTATAGGCATTGAAGAAACTGAATCTAGATTGGCATGAAGCTGCAACTTCTAGGTTGATGCAAGTGAATGAGCTTGATGAATTTAGACTACATGCATATGAGAGCTCCTTATTGTACAAATAATGCATTAAAGTTCAGCATGATCATAGAATTGAAGATTGCCAAATTTGCTTCGGAAGACATGGTATTGCTCTACAACTCCAGGTTGAGGTGGTTTCCTGAAAAACTCAAATTTAAGTGGATGGGGCCCTTCAAAGTAGTGCATGTTTTTAGCCATGGAACCATTGAGTGAGAAAGCAGGGATGGAAACACTTTCAAAGACAATAGTTAGAGGATCAAACAATACATGGGTGAAATGGAAGAAATCAAGAAAGTGGAAGACTGGGATCTTGATGATGCATGAGCATAAAAGCTTTTCGTCGTGTCGCGATAATAAATCAGACACTTCCTGGGAGGCAACCCAAGGTATGCCCTTTGCACCTTTTCTATGTGTTTTTACTTTAAGGACAAAGTATCCTATTTTGGTGGGGTATGAAAAGTTATGGATTAAGGTAAAATCTGAGTAACCTCGAGTCCATAACTTCCCCTATTTTTGATCCCAATGTTTTATTACCGTGATCTTTTTTCTTTGTAGATGTTTAACTTTCTGTTGAACCGGTATGTTTAGGTAGTGTAGATAATGTGTAAATTAATAGTAGTATTATCTGTTGTCATATACATAGTCTTTAATTGCATTTTAAAGTTTTGATAAAAAAAATGGGTACCCTTAAAATTTTTGAGATTGTGGTTGTTGATGCATCCATACATTTTAGAGTATCTTGGCAATGTTTGTTCTAATATTGTGAAGGTAAGCTGAGGCTAAAAGCATGACCTATGAGTCTATACTTGATTATGGATGCAATGTCATATGTGTTATGAGCTTATTTTGCTGCATTCATGCATCTTGTATGGACTCAGAACTTGCCTTAGTACTCTAAGATTGGTTTGGTGATGTGGTGGATACGAAAAGGATCTTAGGCCTCTGTTCTTTGAATAAGCCCACTTTTAGCCTAAAATGCCCACCAAATGAGTGAAAGAATTCCTTGTTCTAAATTTTTGAGCTTATCATTTACCCATTCTTTCTTGACACCTTGCTAGCTTAACCTTGTTTGATGAAACACCTTGATATTGGCCTTGGTCTATCCTTGGACATGTGAACCTTAATTGAGGCTAAAAACCTAAGTTGAGGGTGGCTACAAGTTAGTGGCCCTGGTGTGAGGAATAGATATTGTATACTTCACCTCAGGCTAAAAGCCTAAATTGAGGATGGCCTTTATTGTAGTAAAGTAATGACAATGAGGTGGTTAGTTGAGAAATAAAGAAAGAAATGATAAAGCGTGAGCTGAGTGAAGAAAAAGAAAAAGAAAAGTGCCTTGAATTGAGAAAAAGTAGCAATAATTGAGTTCAAAAATAAGGCACAGCTAAAAATAGTAAGAAAGCACTCGATAAAAGTTTAAAAACAGGAGAATGATGGTGGATTTATTGAAAAAGGTTGGGTTATGAAAGTGAAAAGTGTTGGTAAATATAGTTCAAGGATAGCTTTTAGTCACTACTTGCCTAAAATGTCATACCAAAGTCCCCTGAACCTATGTTACAAGCCCATAAGTACTAAAGTGATCCAAATCCACTTTATTACCAAATCAGAAGATAAGTATAGAGGCAAGCTTATGGTGTTAGTTAGTATGCATAAATTTCAATTGTGAGAGTGAGAATGCTTCCTCAGTCCCTGAATTTTAAATATTTTTTGAGTGAGTATGAGGGACTTATTTTCAGTAAGGGCATTTGCACTACTTGAGTAGCATATGACTATACCAGCGATAGTGGATAGTTGGTGCTCCTTAGCTTGTCATAGTTGGATTGTCAGGTATCTCATTATGTTTTGGTTTTGCTTAATGACCTCGCAATCCTGTTTTGCAAATGGTAGATGGGTACCTAAATCAAAGGAGTTGCTATATATGTCACTAATGTAGCTGCTATGTATTTCTCATTGTCTTCTTAGATTGAGTTGTCGCTTGAGGACAAGTAACAATTCTAAGTTGAGGGTGTTGATGTGTTGTAAAATACAACACATTTGATGCCTAAAACAAGGGATTTTGTGAGTTCTTAATGCGACTTTTTATGGGTTTTATGTGTTTTGTGTTATTTTTACAAAAAAGTTAGGTTGTCATGATTTTTGAAGAAAAGTTACAACTTTTGCTGAATCATAGGACACACGAGCTCACCTACGAGTCATAGCCCAAGCAACGAGTCATAGAATGTGTCATAGCAAGAAACAGAGACCAAAATTGAGAAATCTGCTAAGTGGAGGTCACCCCTACAAGGCCATCCTACGAACTATAGTTCTCACCATGACTCGTATAGGTGGACTCATAGCAGGAATCAGAGAGCCAAAATGTTGGACCAAAAACTGAAGGCCAAGACTAGAAAAGGAACATATGAGTCATAACTCAAGCAACGACTCATACCTATAGGTTGTACCAGTTCAATCCAAGATGCCAAGAGCTAGATACGAGACCCCAGCTAGACTCATAAGTTACGCTACGAGTCGTACCTGCGAGGCGTACCAGCTGCCAGCTGTCTTTTCTGTGTTATTATTAGGGTTTTTTTGTAAACACTATAAATACATTTAGTTTGGTTTTTAGAAGGAGATTCCAGATTTTAGAAGATAGACTTTGCCTTTGAATATTCTCTCAAGAATAACTTAGGTTTATCGCATTTCTACGATTAGGGTTTGTATGTATTGTCTATTTTTCTTCATTATGATAGTCGTTTGGAGGTGGCCAACACCAAACCCCGCCTACTATCACTAGCCCGACCAAGGTGGTGATGAATAGAAAAAGGAAAATAGATGACAGGATTTGATTGATGTGTTCCCGTCTAATCAACTGAATCTAACCAAGGGGAGGTTGACTAGGACCATTGATAACGGTTAGTTGGCATGCCATGGTGGCCGACCAAGCGCCATAGTGAAATTTGATCTTCACCTTCACAAGAGGGATGGAAGAACATAAGTTACCGTCCTGCATGCGAATTTCCAAGTGTAGTTATGTTACTTATGGTAATCGAGTCAACGAACCATGATAAGCACAATTCCCAAGTTGTCCCTAAAATTGAGTGTTTTCTCACATCTTAATTTCATATTTATTTTACTTTATTTTTGAAATCACCCCTCCCCCCCCTCAATTTAGAGATTTTAGTTATTTATGCTTGAAATAATTAGTAGTGGATTTTTGTAGTCAAGCCTCGTATTCCCTGTGGATTT
>JAOTQJ010158641.1:0-28821 GCA_025642045.1 Solanum sejunctum | reverse complement strand
TATCTTGAATTTTGCACCTAACATGAAATAGATTCTCCCTTTGATCAAGTTCTTCTTTGGAAAGGGCTCCCTTAATTTTCCCATAAGACGTGAAAGATTGGAATTCACCTTCAAGTCTTCATCACTAACAAGCCATGATTTTTCTTTCTCCATGAAGCAAGAATAATTTACACTCTCATCCAACCTTTCTTCTTCATTTCCCATCCTATCTCCTCTATTTGCCACTCTATCTTCTCTATATGAATAAATTCGGCCTCCCATGCCATGATCCCACACCAAATCTGGAGGTCGGACTCCTTCGCTTTGTATTCCATAGGTATCCCTACCCCCATGCTCCTAAAACTCATCATTATTAAGATCTCCATGCATTTCATCAGAGGGGATTTTGGTATTGGTAGGCTTGGTAGGGAATATGTGTTACATTTGGTGGAGTTGATGTATCTTATCTTGGACAGTTTGGATTGTGGTTCATTTGGAAAGTGGGGGTTTGGTAGCTTGGGGTTCAACTTTGTGGAGAAAAACATATATTATGGGCTTGTACCGGGGTAATGGTGGTGGAATGCGTCGATGCCCTCCTCATGTCCTCATTTTTGGGTTGAACTGCTTTCCTTCGATTAACATTTTCCACCCGTACCAACCTTTCCTCCAAACCTCCCATCCTCCCATTCATTTCCTCTATTTGTTTAAAGCAAGAGTTTCCATAATGTTCTTTTAACCTTCCCCAATTGGACTTGTATTAGACAAGATACCTACCATACTCAACAAACAAGATTAGTAGCAAAAGTCTCATGTCACTCGTATGTAACTCTCAACGCACCTTCTATGGTATCGTCTCAAAATTGAGAGTGAATTAGCTCCGCTCAATCAATTCAAAGTCACCTATCCTATGTGGTGAAGTGGATTCTTATGACTCTTGAAACAAGGATGACTTAAACAAAGCATAGGAACATGAATAAATAGAAGAAAACTAAAAGAAAGAGGCACAAGAAATATCAGACTCAAAAAAATTAACAAAAGTAGAAGAAAGTACTTGTTGTTACCTAATTTGAAGAATAAAAGAGATGATTTAATGTTTAGAAACTAGATAACAAGTAATTAAAAATGTTAATTAGTTGTTAAATAGTTGAGGAATGAAAGAAAAATGAGTGACAAAGAAAAAGAATTGAGTTTGGACACTTATAAAAATGTTTGAAGCCTTAAGGTGTTCATGACTTGAAAGGGGTTTGATTTGATGATAAAAACTAGTTAACAAGTACTTAAATATGTTAATTACTTGCTAAATAGTTGGAGAATTGAAGCATAAATTTTTTAAAAATGAATCACGTCGTTTGGACACTTAGAAAAATTTTTATGCCCAAAACACCTCCCATACTTAAGAAATATTTTAGGGTCTAAGAAGTCTGCAGAATTTCAACCTCTGAAATTGGGATTCATGCACCACATGGCGCGTCTGGAGTGTCCATGGATGCTGACTCATGCTAAGGTGCTGATGTGGCAGTAATTGGCACTAAGTTGGCGCTGACGTGGAAAATATTTTTTGATTTTTTCTATTTTTTTTAAATTTCCACTAAGAGCCAACTAACACCTTGACCAACTTTGACTTGAAAAAAAAGGGATCAAATGTAAATTTTGGTCTTCGTTTTCTTCAAGAACACTTGAATATCTTCAAGAACACCAAGAACACACTAAAATCCCAACACCTTCAAATCAACTCGGAATTGGCTCAAAAGGATTAGCTTCCCCTCGATGTAGAGAAAAAAATGCAATGATCATTAACCTTCAATTTCTTCTCAATCAACCCACTTTCAAAATTTGAAAAGTTTGAATGCTCCAAACCCTTCAATGGCAACTTTCCACAACTCCAAATTGAATGAAATTTGAGATTTAGGCTCAAAAAACACTAGAGAACAAGAATCTAGTGTCAGAAACAACAAATCAAATGAAAAAGTTTTGGGTTTTTCCTATGATTTTTAAATCTTTATCTTGCTACTAAATGATAAAGATCAAACAAGAAATAAAGGGAAAAGGGAACATAGAAGGATATGTGGATTAAATTCAAACTATTGAAAATATGGGCAACAAGAGACTAAAACTCTCACCTCCCAAATGATTTTAACAATCCAAATAAAACCCGGATATGTGGATTAAAGTCAAACTATTGAAATTATGGGCAACAAGGAACTGAAACCCTCACCCCCCCAATAGATTTCAACAATTCAAATAAAAACCTAGAAGGAAAAATTGAAGGAAATGAAGAACCGCAAATGGGCAACCTTCAATTAACCAAGCAAACAAGTCAACAAGCAATTCTAAGAGTTCATCCTAATTACTCACTAATTACTCACTAAGAAGATACAACAATTTGAGATTTCAATAATTAACAAAGTCTAAGTCTTTCAAATGATAAAATAAGGCTATTTATACTAAGTAAATAAAGAAGACATTTTCTTTACAATTTTACCCTTAATGAGTAAGGGCCTTGTTTGTTTGTCTTCTTTTTAAATCCTTGAATTCAAGTAATAGCCATTTGCACACATGTCCTTTTTTCTTTCTTCTTCTCACCTTGATAGACCTTCTACACATTGTAAGCGTTTCTTTGGTGACCCTCAAGCTCCTCCAGTGCTTTCTTTTTCATGACCATTGCTTGTAGGTCTTGGAGATCTTTTGCTTGACTCCTTGTGAATGGTCTTGATGGGTACATGCCACTTATATTGGTGTATTAGTAATATCACACTCCCTCACTTTCACTTGATGATACCCAGACCAAAGATCAATCTTAGAGAAATGGCTAGCCCCTTGCAATCGGTCAAGAAAATCATCAATTCTTGGAAGAGGATACCTATTATTGATGGTTACCCTATTGAGTCATAGGTAGTCAATACACACCCTAAGGGACCCATCTTTCTTTTTCTCAAACAACACTGGAGCACCCCAATAGGCTAGGTCTAATAAACCCCTTCTCCTACAAGTCCCTCAATTGTTCCTTCAACAATGTCGGGGATATATGGTAAGGGAAAATAGAGATAGATTGAGTACTGGGGAAGAGGCCTATGCCAAAGGCTATTTCCCTTTGAGAGGAACACCGGGAAGGTCATTTGGGAAGACATCAAGAAACTCATTAATAATTGGAACCGACTCTATAGGAAGGACTTTAGACTCCACATCCCTATCCCTCACAAAATGGTAAAGACAACCCTTAGAAATCAACTTACAGGCTTTAATACAAGAGATGACTCTACCCTTGTCCACCACATCTTGACTTTCCCACTTAAGGATGAGCTCATTGGAAATTAGAACTTGACTCTACAGGTTCTACAATCAATAGAAGTATAGTGGGCATGCAACCAATCCATTCTAAGAATGATATCAAAATCTACCATGTCTAACTCAACAAGATCACAAGGCAAAAGTTTATGAAAATGCAAATAGGACAACTTATATAAACTTTCCTAGAAACAATTAATGCACCAATAACATCTCATATGACTCATGCAACAACTCAAGGTCAACATGGAACTTTTGTGCAACAAAGGGGGTAACAAAAGAAAGGGTGGCACACAGATCAATCAATGCATACACATCAAAGTCAAAGATTTTCAATATTTTCAATGCAACAAGAGGTAGACATCATAGGAAAAATGCATAATAATAAGCAGTGGATAGCATACTAGCAATATGACATGTATGGATGATGCTTGAAGTAAAACCATGCTTATACAGATCATAATATGAGTGTAAGGAGTGACCATAGTCGAAAGCCTACCACCCCCTTGGATAGGTACAGGAGGTACTAAACCCTTCATGAGGTTGATCAAGTACAAATCCCCCACTGAGGTTGATGGAGTACTAACCCCCCATCAAGGTTGACAAAGTACAAACCCCCGATTAAGGTTAATGGGTACCAACCACAACAAGGTTACTCCTTTCATCATCATATACATACATTCATTTTCATCATCATTCTATCCTCATTTCATCATATAGTCATTCATATCATAAGACATATATTGGACCTTCAATTCCTTAAGAATCCACAATTGGATATTTTATCAAACACTTAGAGGGTATGTAATGCTAATGTAAAATCATGCAATTCAAGAGTGAAATCATGCTAGAAAAATCAGTGTAAAACCATCAATAGATACTTGGTAATACACTCAAACAATATACATTAAGACCCTTCATCAATTCTCACAATAGACCCTTGCTTCATTGCTCCAAACATAGTAAAACAGTCACAATTTCATAAACATAACATAGTGTGTAGTGATTTTCATAATAGATAAAACCCATGAATAAATCAACTTTAAATCATTTAATTTTACGTAAAAAGAGCTTGAGTATCCTGGGTGAAAGGAACCTATGAACAAACCCACATACCTTAGCTTTGGAGATAAACTTGACAAAGATGGGAGATGGAGACTTGAAGCTTGAAGAAGAACCTTGAAGGAAATCCTTAGTTTCAGATGAGGTTTTGAGATGTGAATTTAGGAGTGGAAAATTTGGCTAAGTGTTTGAGTGAGTATTGGGGAATGCTTAGGATGATATGAGGGTGAAAAATGGTTAAGTACAGACATTTTCACGTTTGGGAACACTTAGGCCCAAGACTTAGAAGTGTTGGACCGAGGTTAAAAAAGGCCATTTTTTGTACAATGGCACGTCGCAAAAGCGATGCGGATTTGCCATTGAAAATTGCATTCTTGAATTTTAATAATTGCTAATCTTTCACTCTAAAATTAGGGTTAGACCCTTTTTCCCCTAATTTTGATCCCTTGAATAAGAATATGAAGTTGGATTTTTGATATCGAACACGGACTTTGTATAAGGAGATTACAATTCCAAACACTTTTGATGCATGTTTTTGAGCACTTCTTGGGGTCGTTTCACAAGATATTCCCCAATACTCTCTAAAAACCTGAGACTAATATTTCTCCCAAAATTCAATTGTCAAAAACTCATCCAAAACTTAAAGAATTCATCCAAGCTTTAAAGCTCCATTCAAATCTTCATCAAGAAGTTTTCCAAAGCTAAGTTATGTGGGCTTCATTCATGGGTTCCTTTCACCCATGAAGCCTAAGCATAATTTTTAGCTAAAATGCATGATTTCATGTTGATTTACTTATGGGTCTTACTTATTATGAATTAGACTATGAACTATGTTAGGGTTTCATGAAGCTGTGATTGTTTCAACATATTTTGAGCTACAAATCTAAGATCCATTGTGGGATTTGATGAAGGGTTTTGATGTATATTGCTTGAGGGTATTACCCAAGTATTGATGATTGGTTTTACATTGAATTTTCTTGCATGATTTCATTCCTAAATTGCATGGTTTTAAAAAAAGCACTATACACTCGCCAAGTGTTTGATAAAATGTCAGATCATGATTTCTAGAGGAATTAAAGGTCCAATGCATGTCTTATGAGTTGAATGACTTTATGATAATGAAAGGAATATATGTATATGACATTCTCCTATATAGTGTTGGGAATTGACTATGCCCCACTCGGGGTGTGTGAGCCTGAGTAATCATGTCGAGGGATTTATACCTTGATAACCATGTCTAGGGGTTTGTACCTTGATAACTGGTTTGCGGGGATGGTACCTTAATCGCCATGGGTGGTAGGGTATGATGATCCACCAACCAATTAAGCAATTTTTACCTTGATAACCGAGTTGAGGGGTTGGTACCTCAATCACCATGGGTGGTAGGGTGCAACAATCCACCAATCTATTGAGGGATCGGTACCTCAATAGTCTATGAATTCTATAATGATGGTTGCTCCTTGCAGATGCATTATAATCTATGTAAGCATGATTTACTTTAAGCATCTTCTATATATGCCATATTGTTATATGCTACTCATTGCCTATGCTTATGTATTTTGATTATGTTGCTTATCTCTTCTTGCATTGTATTCTATATACTTAGTACATTCAAATGTATCAACCCATACTCTATGCCTCCATGATGTCACCATATAGGAATCGGAGACCCACTTGAGCATCTTCATCCACGTGGCTAATACACTTTCTCTCAAGCTAGTTGGTGAGTCCACCATTCTGAGGACAACGTCTATGTTCTTATGCTATGTATTAAAGAGTCTCTTTCTTTATTGTATGCTTTGAATATGAGGGTGAGCTTGGTTTCTTGTCTTGGCCCCTGCTAAGTTCTATGTTAGAGGTGTTTTTGGACAAGTTATGTATTATGCTTGATCTTTGACTCATCTATGTCATTTAAGTATTAAAATCTCTCTCCCTTAGTCCCAATTCCCCTTGTTTATGACTTTGTTGTTTTATCTCGCTTCCACGACTAAGGATATGTGTATGATATACTAAGGGGCTTGTTTGGGGTCCCTTCGAGTTTCCTATTCACCAATCATGACTAGGCCCTAGGTTCGGGTCGTGACAAAGATGGTATCAGAGCACTAGGTTGTTATGTTAGATCCCTGGCGTCCAATACACCACATCGATTAGAGTCCTATTCATAGTTGTAAAGTGCAACACAACTATGAGTATTATACTATGAGGCATTCTAGGAAATTGTTCACCTCTTCATGATCTATATCGTACGGTAGACTTAGGTCCCCTAGCACTTATTACTAATCCCTAACCATTACATTTTAGGATATGTCTCAAGCTACTCAAGACGGTGATATATCGAATGTGGAGGTTCGTAATGCTCTATGGCTATTGGCCAAAGCTATGAAAATACAACTCAATCAACAAGTGAGTGCCCCCGAGACCTCAAATGGTAAGAGAAGGAGTGTTGAGGCCAAAAGGGCCCATTTGGGGGGTTAAGTTCCAAAGTCCCAAAGGTGGTGGTGGTGCCTAATGCTATGTGTCCAAGATGTGGTAAGACACATAGTGACCCATGCTTGAAGGATACTAATACTTGTTATGATTGTGGAGAGATGGGTCATAAGGTAAAAGATTGCCCTCATAAACACAATAAGAATAAAGGAGGTGATGAGGGGGTAGAAAAGCCTAAATGTCAAAAGTGTGCAAAAGGCCATGGTGGCCTATGTTTGAAGAAGTCTAGTGATTTCTTTGGTTGTGGTGGATTTGGGCACAAGGTTAGTAGATGTCCTTATTCTCAACCCAAGGGTGAAAATGATGGTACTCATGGCCAAGGTGCCCATGCGGGCCGAGGAGAGGAGGAGACGTTTGATGTTGCTATCGGTATGTCAAAATTTCCTTGACCTATATGTTTTCATTATTCTTTGTTGCTAGTGTGCTTCATGTGTATCCCAAGTGTTAGGTGAACCTTATGAAGTGTATATCCCATTTGTAAGTCTATTGTTGCTAAGAAAGCCCATAGGAATTGTTACATGGTTATAATGTATAGACCTTGTCTTATTACTATGTTGAATTAGATATTTTGGATTTTGATGTCATTCTTGAGGTGAATTAGTTGTATGCATATTATGTCTCTTATATTCGTAGGACCTGTAGAGTTAGATTCCTACCCTTTAATTGGTCCATTCTTGAGTGAGAAAGTCATGATGCGGTGGTCAAGGGTAGATTCATTTCTTGCATTCCATCCCATGAGTTGTCTTCTAAGGGGAGTCCATATCATCTTATAAGGTTTAGGATGTTTGAGTCCAAGGTCCTTCCTATATAGTTGGTTTCGGTGGATAAGAGCTACTTGATGTCTTCCCTATTGAGCTTCCCGATGTCTTTGGTGTAGGAGGAGAATGGATCCCTTAGAATGTGTTTTGATTGCTGGCAACTTATTAAGGTCAACTTAAACGATAAGTACCCTCCACCTAGGAATGATGATCTATTTGTCAAACTTCAAGGGGCTAGTCACTTCTTTATGGTTGACCTTCAGTTTGGGCTTTGTCCCCAAGAGAGGGTAAGGGTAGGTGATATCCTTAAGTGTCCTTTTGGACTAGGAATAAGCATGTTAGTCGTGGTGGAGTTATTTGGTTGAATTAGGCATCGGCTATATTTATGGATTTCATGAATAGGGTCTTTAGTCCCTACCTCATTACGTGTATGGTGGTTTTCATGATGATAGGTTAATTTGTCGCTCAAAGTGAGAAGGGGAATGTGAGTCAATTGACGGTAGTACTACAATGTTTAGGGGAGAAAAGTTGTATGCTAAATAAGAGGTAAGTGAGTTTGGTTGCTCTATGTCATGTATTATCAGGAGATGGTATCAAGGTGAATCCTAAGAAGATGGAGGTGGTTAGAAATTGGCCTAGACCTTTGGCCCTGTCGGATTTTAGAAGTTCTTAGGCTTAGCGAGTTCCTACCGGAGGTTTGTAATGGGCTCTCTTCTATTACTTCTCCCATGACTACGTTGACACAAAGGAAGGCTAGATTTTTATGGACCGATGAGTGTGAAAAGAGTTTCCAAACTTTGAAAGATAAGCTTGTGTTCGCTCCTATTTTGTCTTTACCTGAAGGTTAGAAGGTTTGTTGCGTATTGTGATGCTTCAAGGGTTGGTTTGGGTCGTGTTTTGATGCAAAACAGGAAGGTGGTAGCCTATGCTTTTAGAAAAGTTAAGATGCATGAGAAGGATGATCCTTTCTATGACCTTGGGTTGGCCATTATGGTATTTGCTTTGGAATTTGGCATCATAGTTGGTATGGAGTGCATGTTGATGTGCTTTACCAATCATGAGAGTCTCCAATATGTGTTTGTTCAAAGGATCTTAACTCAAGGCAAAGAAGGTGGTTAGAACTCCTTAAGAATTATGATATGAGTATGCATTATCATCCTGGTGAGGGGAATGTTGTGGCCGATGCCTTGAATAGAGGGTCTATGGGTAGCCTAGCTCATGTAGGTTATGGTGTCAAGGAGGTGGCCAGAGACGTTCATCAGTTGGCTAGATTGGGAGTTAGGTTAGGAGAGATTGGCTATGGTGGTGTAGTGGTTGCTAAGGGTTCTAGATATTTCTTGGTTGGGGATCTAAGGGCAAAGCAAGATCTTGACCCCATCTTGTTAGAACTGAATGCTTTGGTAAGGTGGTGAAGTGGAGGTCTTCTCCCAAGGGGGAGGTGGTGTCATTTGGTACTAAGGTAGGCTATATGTGCTTGTGTTGATGATTGGGTTCACTTGGGAGATCCACCCACGTAGGGTGTGGTCTGGTTTGGCAAGAAAGGGAATTGAGTTTATGGTTTGTAGGTTTTTATAGAACATTGAGGAGGGTTGGTAAGGCGGCATGCGAATGGGAATTGCCTATGGATATGGGTGTGGTTCGTCCGGTTCTTCATGCTTCTTGGTTGAGGGGATGTGTTGGTGAATTTAGTGCTATAAAAATCTTTGAGGTTGTAGGTGTTATGGAGGATAAGTTGGCTTAGGAGAGGGACCCAATAGTGGTATTGGATGGGAGGGTGGACAAGTTGATTAATAAGAATGTGATGTTCATCAAGGCCCTTTAGAAGAATCGTGAAGTCGAAAGTGTCTCTCGGGGAGCCAAAGCAGTCATGGAAGAGCAATATCCACATCACTTTCATTCTATTCAATCTTATGATAGCATGTCAAGTCCTTTCTTATGATTCCAAGTCTTATGTTTCAGCCCCTATGTCATTGCATGCATTCATATTTAAGTTTACAAGTTCATGATGATTTTAACACTTGTGTTGGGATTTTGAAAATGATATTTAAGCGCATTGTTGCATTCTCATTGGGGCTGATTTTGTCATAATTACCCTTCTTATGTACGTTTCTTTGACATTTGGGGATGAATATTCCCAAGGGGGAGATATTGAAATGACCCCAAAAAGTGCCCGAAAATGTGCCTCGGAAGTGCCTGAAATCGTAATTTCCATATATCTTAAAATCCTTGCGTGATTTTGAGAATCTGACTTCATATTCTTATTCAGGGGCAAAATTGAGTGAAAATGGGTCTAACCCAAATTTTAGAGCTACCGTATCAAAATCTGAAAACTCAAAGTGAGCGAATTTCCAGTGGAATCATGCCCCTAGCGCGTTGCCACTGTGCATATTTTCCCAGTTTATTTGGTTTGGTCCAAGGCTTTTGGGTGTTGGGCCTAAACATTCCCATACGTGAAAATACCTACACCTATCCATATTTCACCTTCATATTATCCAAGACATTCCCCAATACTCTCTCAAACCCTTAGACTAATATTTCTCTCAAAATTCAAGTGTCCAAAACTCATCCAAAACTTAAGAATTTAATCCAAGCTTCAAACCTCCAATTCAAATCTTCATCAACAAGTTCTCCAAAGATAAGATATATGGGTTTCATTAATGGGTTCCTTTCACCCATGAAGCCCAAGTTACCTTTTTACCTAAAATGCATGATTTCGAGTTGATTTACTTATGAGTCTTACTTATTATGAATAAGAGTCTAATCATTAAACTATGAACTATGTTTGGGTTTCATGAAGTTATGACTGATTTAGCATATTTTGAGCTACGAATCTAAAATCCATTATGGGATTTGATGAAGGGTTTTGATGTATATTGCTTGAGGGTGTGACCAAGTATTAATGGCGGGTTTTACATTAAATTTTCTTGCATGATTTCATCCCTAAATTACATGGTTTTACAATAGCACTACACACCCGCCAAGTGTTTCATAAAATGTTCGGTCATGATTTCTTGAGAAATTAAAGGTCCAATGCATGTCTTATGAGTTAAATGACTTTATGATAATTAAAGGAATATATGTATATGATATTCTCCTATACCGTGTTGGGAATTGACTATGCCTCACTTGGGGGGGCGCAATCCCGAGTAACCATATCGCGGGATTTGTACCTTGATAACTATGTCCAGATGTTTGTACTTTGATAATCATGTTGAGGGATTGGTACCTCAATCGCCATGGGTGATAGGGTGAGATGATCTACTAACCAATCAAGGGTTTTGTAGCTTGTTAACCGGGTTGAGGGGTTGGTACCTCAATAACCATGGGTGGTAGGGTGCAATGATCCACTAACCAATTGAGGGGTTGTACCTCAATAGTCTATGAATTCTATAATGATGGTCTCTCCTTGCACATGTATTATGTTCTACGCAAGCATGATTTACTTTAAGAATTTCCATGCATGTCATATTGTTATATGCTACTCATTGCCTATGCTAATACATTTCAATTTGTTGCTTATCACTTTTTGTATTACATATAGACTTAGTACATTCAAACGTACTAACACATACTCTATCCCTACATGATCTCATCATGTAGGAATCGGAGCCCCACTTGAGCATCTTCTTCCATATGGCTAGTACGCGTTCTCTCAAGCTAGTTGGTGAGTCCTCCATTCCGAGGACAACGTCTATATTCTTATGTTATGTATTAAATATGCTCTGTCTTTGTTGTATGCTTTGAATATGAGGGTGAACCCAGTTGCTTATTTCGGCCCCTGCTAAGTTCTATGTTAGAGGTGTTGTTGGACATGTTATGTATTATGCTTAAGCTTTGATTCATCTATGTCATTTAAGTATTAAACTCTCTCTCCCTTAGTCTCAATTTTCCTTGATAATATCTCTCTTATTATTCTATGTTGCTTCTGCAACAGTCTCAATTCCCCTTCTTTATATATCTCTTGTTGTTTTTTCTTGCTTCTACGACCAAGGATTTGTGTATGATATACTAAGACACTTGTTTGGGGTTCCTTTGTGTTCCCTATTTGCCGATCATGCATAGGCCTTAGGTCCAGGTTATGACACATAATCAATCAATATTTCGTAAAACCCTTAACATAATTTATACTCATAATCCATGATAAAAGATACCCATAGGTAATACAACTTGAAACATGCAATTTTTCATAAAAAGGGAAGGTTGGGCTCCATGGCTAAAAGGACCCAATGGATGAAACTCACATACCTTAAGCATTGAATTCTTGGAGGTGAGCTTGATGTAGTCTTAGAGCTTAAAATGAATCCTTGAGTCCTAATGTTGAGCTTGAGATACTTAGATTTGAATAAGAGAATTCATAGAGTCTTAGAGAGGGTTGAGAGAGGATTTGTGAGTTATTTAGTTGAAAAATAGTTAAGTATGGGTGATTTCATGTTTTAGTAGGCATGGGGACCCCAAGTCATTGGGCGCATAATAAAAACTAAGTAAAATGTTGTACTGGTCTGCGTCCAGTTTGCGATATGGACCAAACGCGAAGGAGGAATTACACTGCTCTGCGCCCAAGCGGCTTCGTGCTTGGGGTGCGGATTCTACTAAAAATAAAAAATTAGCAAAAATTATTTTTTTGCTTCAGGTCCTCTAAAAACTAGGTTATACCCTTTCCCTACTCAATTTTGCCCTCTGATCGAGAATATGTAGTCAGATTTTTGATATCACATACGAGTTTTGAAATATAAGGAAATTACGATTATGGGCATTCTAAAGCACATTTTTGGTGCGTTTCAATATCTCCCACTTGGGAACATTAGTCCCCAACTGTCAAAGAAACATGCATAAGAGAAGTAATTATGAATATTTTAGCCTAACATGAATGCAACAAACGCACACTTAAATATTACTTTTCAAAAATCTCAATATGAATGTCAAAAATCACCATAAACTTGTTACCATAAACATGAATGAATGCAAGATATCATGAGGGCTGAAATTTAAGACTTAAAGTCATATAAGGGACTTAAATTAGTACCTTCGGCTTGAGTACAGTGGAAGAGATATGGGTATCACTTTCTCATGTCTGCCTTAGCTTCCCATGTGGGACTTTTAACTTGTTGATTCCTCTAAGGGACCTTGACGTAAGCTACATCTTTCTTTCTCAACCTCTTCACTTGTCTATCTAAAATTTCTATCGAAACCTCCTCATAGATCAAATTATCCCCTACAACACCCACAACCTCTAAGGGCACTATAGCACTTGAGTCACCCACACACTTTCTCAACATGGTCACATGGAAGACCGATTAAACCATATTAATCTCCATATGCAACCTTACCCACTCTCCTCAAAACTCTATAAGGATCCATAAACTTTGGGCTCATTTTCCCTTCTTGCCAAACTAGACCACACTTTTTATGGGTGAGACTTTTAAGTAAACCCAATCACTAGCCTTAAACACAAGATCTCTTCTCCTCACATTAGAGTAGGACTTTTGTCTACTTTGAGTTATTTTCAATCTCTCCCTCATCAACCTCACCTTCTCCAAGGCTTTCATGACCAAATCCAGACCTATCAAAGCCATCTGCCCCACTTCAAATCTCTCAACTAGGGATATATAATGCCTACCATATAATGCTTCAAAGGGAGTCATACCAATGCTTGAGTCGTAGCTATTGTTGTAAGCAAACTCAATAAGTGCAAGATGTTTATCCCAAATACCCTTAAACTCCAAAACACAAGCTCTAAGCATATCCTCAAGAGTTTGGATAGTCCTCTTGGCTTGACCATCTGTTTGAGGATGGAAAGCCTAGCTAAGCTTAACCTTGGTACCAAGATCTCTTTGGAAGGACCTCTTAAAGTGAGAAGTGAATTGTGCACAACGATTTGAAATGATAGAGAAGGGAAGCATATGCAATCTAACCAACTCATGGATGTACAACTTGGCATAATTTTTTGCTCCATAAGTGGTTTTAATTGGTAGAAATTGAGCCGACTTTGTCATTCTATCCACAACAACCCAAATAGAGTCAAAGTGTTTGAGAGTCTTAGGCAACCCAACCTAAAATTATGCTGATCTCTTCCCACTTCCAAGTAGCAATTTCTGTGTCTTGGGCTAGGCCACCCAACCTTTGATGTTCGACTTTCACTTGTTAGCAATTGTGACATCTGGATATGAACTTGGCAATGTCCCTCTTCATACCACCCCACCAGTACACCTCCCCTTATGTCTCTATACATCTTTGTAGAATTGAGGTGAGTAGAATAGGATGAATTATGGGCCTCCTTCAAGATCAACTCCCTTGGTACCTAAGGGCACCATCTCCCCTTGGGAGAAAACCTCCACTTTACCATCTTTCACCAAGGCCTTCAGCTCTAACAAAGTGGGCTCAAGATCTTTTTTTGACCTTACTTCCTCAATCAAAGAAGATTTAGAACCATCAACAACCACTACACCCCCATTATCATCTTCATCCAACCTAACCCCCAATCTATCCAACTGATGAACATTTTTAGCCACCTCTTTCCCACCATCATCAATATGAGGTAGACTACCCTTGGACACTCTACTTAGAGCATTGGCCACAACATTCGCTTTGCTAGGATGATAATGCACACTCATATCATAATCTTTAAGGAGATCTAACCACCTTATTTGTCTCAAGTTAAGATCATTTTGGAGACTCTTGTGGTCGGTAAACATATCAACATGACTCCCATACAAGTAGTGACACCAAATTTTCAAAGAAAACACTATGGCCGCCAATTCAAGATCATGGGTGGGGATAATTCTTCTCATGCACATTAAGTTGCCTAGAGGCATATGCCCCAAATAAATTCTTGAGGCATCACAATATACCACAAACCCTTCCAACACTTCCGGTATAGCCAAGATAGGAGCAGACAATGAGCTTATTGAGGTTTGGAAACTCTTTTCACATTCATCGGTCACATGAATTTTGCCTTCTTTTGGATCAACTTCGTCATAGGGGAAGCAATAGAATAAAAGTCATTCAAAACCTCCGGTAGTAACCCGTTAAACCCAAGAAACTCCTAATATCTAACGGAGTCAAGGGTCTAGGCCAATTTCTAATCTTCTTCATCTTCTTAAGATCCACCTTAATGCCATCACCTGACACCACATGCCCTAGAAAAGTAACCTTTTTCAACCAAATCTCACATTTTTCATATTTAGAATACAACCTCTCCTCTTTCAAGATTTGCAACATCATTCTCAAGTGATTCACATGCTCTTCCTCACTCTGGGAGTAAATCATTATATCATCAATAAAGACCACCACAAACATGTCAAGGTAGGATTTAAAAACCTTATTTATGGGATTTATAAATATAAACGGTGCATTGACATATACCTAGTCCAAAAAGATGTCTTGGGAATATCACACTCCCTCACTTTCACTTGGTGGTATCTAGACCGATTATCAATCTTAGAAAAGTGACTATCCCCTTGTAGTTGATCAAAAAGCTCATCAATCCTTGGTAGAGGGTACTTGTTCTTTGCGGTAACCCTATTAAGCGGCCAGTAATCAATGCACATTATAAGAGAACCATCCTGTTTCTTCACAAGTAACACCGGTGTACCCCAAGGTGACTTACCAGGGTTTATGAAACCCTTGTGCAACAAATACTTCGATTGATCCTTTAACTCCTTCAATTTTGTCCAAGCCATATGGGAATGAGGTCTATACCAAAGTCTATTTTCCTTTTTAGAGGAACACCGGGAAGCTTATTGGGAAAGACATCAAGAAACTTATTAACCACTGAAATCGACTCAACAGGAAGGACTTTGGACTTAACATTCCTAACCCTCACAAGATGATAAAAGCAAACTTTATAGATCAACTTTTGGGCTTTAAGACAAGAAATGAATCTACCCTTGACTACAATATCATGACTTTCCTACTCAAGGATGGGCTCATTAGGGAGTTGGAATTTAACCCTATGGGTTCTACAATCAATAGAAGCATAATATGAATGCAACCAATATGCCATCCCAAGAATGATATCAAAATCCACCATATCTAATTCGACAAAATCACAAGGCAAGACTTTATGTAAAATGAACACGGGACAATTTCTATAGACTCGTTTAGTAACAATGGACTCACCGATGGGGATAGACACTTCATAAGGTTCACATAATAATTTGGGACTCATATGAAGCTTTTTGGCAACAAAAGGAGTAATGAAAGAAAGAGTGACACCCAGATCAATCAATGCATACACATCAAAATCAAAAACCTTTAACATACTAGTGACGACATCGGGCATCACATCCACCCTTTGTATTTCTTGAGGAGCATGGAATCTATTTTGCCTTGGAGTACCCCTTTTTTGGCCTCCCTTTGACCTTGGACCCATATTAGTACCTTGGACTTGTGGATGATCATCTCTACCTTTGTTTTGAGCATGAGGACAATCAATAACCTTGTGACCTACTTTACCATAACCAAAGCAAGCATTGGAATTTCTCAAACATGGGCCACTATGGTTTCTACCACATCTTTGGCACTTAGGGTGAGTCATCCCACCATTACCACCTTGAAATTATAGATTATCATTAGCAAATTTCTTATTATAAGCATTGGAAGACCCTTGGTGGTGGAACTTGTGGCCTTGATGAAAATAGCCACCCTTGGAACCTTGGAAATCACCTTCAAAATGAGCCCTCTTAGACTCACCACTTCTTCTTTTTCTAAGATTTTCCCACTCTCGTTGCTTGGCATATGTCATAAGATGGGACAATTCCATATCACCTACTAGCATGGTGGTACGACACTCCTCATTAACCAAGTCGAGCATTCCCGACACAAATTTGTTCATCCTTAATCTAGGTTCGATAACCAATTATAGAGCATACTTGGAGAGTATGTTGAACTTGAGGGCATACTCTATAACACTCATGAACCATGCTTAAGGTTCATAAACTCCATCATCTTAGCTTCTCTTAACTCGATAAGAAAGAACTGGTTGAGGAATGCGGCTTTGAACTCCTCCCAAGGAGTAGCGTCATCATCTCTCCTCTCCAATTTCCATTGGGTGAACTAAATTTGGGCCACACCTTTGAGTTGATAGGCCGCTAACTCCTTTTTCTCCTCTGAATTGACTCATGATAGATAACACTTTATACACCTCATTGATGAACTCTTAGGGATCCTCTTTCAACTTAGATCCATAGAACTCCACTGGGTTCATTCTTGTGAAATCTCTCACCCTAGAGGTCGAAGTGGGAGTATGACGGGCCCATGGTTCATTTGGTTGGTCATAGCATGGGCCAACATTGTGATAGTATCTCAAAACGCTTCTTGGGCTACCCCTCCATCTTGAGGAGCTTCAGGAGTGGGCGGGGCTGGTTTCTCCCAAAGAGTACGAGCTCTCCTTAGTCTTCCCCTTGGAAGAGGCATGATCTATGAGGAAACAAGAGCATTTGTTAGGGGAAAATCCTTATAGTTACACCTAAAGCATGATATAGACTATGAAGAAGTGAAACATTTCCTAAAACGCCTCGTAGCCTCCAATTCATAGTTGTGATGTACTTCACAACCATGAACAAGAATCTAATTTATGCAGCGTGTTAGATTTTCGAGGACTAATAACAACTTATTTCTCTAATATCATGTTTGTCATGACCCAACCCTATGGCCTAGTCATGACATGGCAAATGGGAACCTGAAGGGACCCCAAACAAGTCTCTTAGCATATCAATCACACATCCTTGGTCGTGGAAGCAAAATATCAACAACAAGAGATATAATATCAGGGAAATGGGACTAAGGGAAGTCTTTGATAATCATAAAAAGTATATCACAGTCAAGCTCATAGCATAAATACATCATAGCATCCAATTGTAACACCTCTAACTTGAAATGGAGCAGGGCCCAAGGCACTTTCCTGGATCACCCTATTAATAACAAGTGTTCAACCTAATAAAGTCTTAGAATAGCTAGAGTAACGTAGATAGTGTCCTTAGACTTGAGGACTCACTAATGCTTATCTCTGAAGTACCGAACTAGCCATGTGGAGGATGATCAAAAGAAGCTCCAATCCTTACATAGTACTGTGATGTAAGCATAGTGTATGCATTAGTACGTTTGAATGTACTAAGTATGCGGGATGCAATGAACAAAACATAAGCCAATATAGTCAAAATGCTTAATCATAAGCAATAGATATATACTCTTAATATGGCATGCATGATCAATGCTCATAATAAAACATGTTTGTAAATCATTCATCTTGCACAATATACATAGCATTCATATGTGAGAAGTGACTTCAATGGACATAGACAAGCTGCTATAACTTGGACTCCAAGGCTTAACACCCCCTCGGTTCAGGTGATCGGGCATGATACCACCCGGCAAAGTATGGTCTACTTTCCAAGGCAAACCAAACATGATGACATGAACTAGATGGATCCACTAGTATAGCAAGGGAAATAATCATAATCTTATAGTGGGAGCTAGTTTAGAAACTAAAGACTTTATATAAGGACCTCTTGAGTCGAGCCCCCATCTTAAGCCTCAATCGGTGCTAAGTCAAATCCATGGAATAATTGAAATAATCATACTTTAATCATAACATGAATAGCTTGTATGAACATGACCTGAGTAGCTCATAAATATGTGTGACCTCTAGTAGTGAGCCTAACATTAACATGAGAGTAACCATAATCATATGTGACCACTTGCCTTAACATAAATGGTTCACAAGAGGTAAAAATCTTAAAATAGGGCTTAACCTATTATTTATAAAATCATATATACTTTTCATGAATTCAATACATACTTGAATGCCCTTAATCATCATAGAGTCACTTGTTGTAATGTCACGACCCAATCCTGGGTCTTAAATGTTACACGGTGCATAGGAAACCCAAAGGAACCTCAAACAAGTCTCTTAACTCCCAATCTAGCCAACCGATGGGCCTCCTTAGCCACTCCCTTCCCACCACCATCAACATGCACTAGGATACCTATAGACACCCTACTCAAAGCATCTGCCACAACATTAGCCTTACTGGGGTGATAATACACATTCATATTATAGTCCTTAAGAAGTTCTAACTACCTTCGTTGCCTCAAGTTGAGATCTTTTGGAATGAAGACATATTGGAGACTCTTATGATCGGTGAACCCATCAACATGCACTCTATACAAATAGTGATGCCAAATCTTTAATTGAAATACCATGGCAGCTAATTCACGATCATGGGTAGGATGGTTCTTTCCATGCATTTTGAGTTGTCTAGAAGGACCGGCTATCACCTTATCATTTTACATCAACACACAACTCAAACCAACTCTAGAAGTATCTCAATACATAACAAATCCTTCTATCCCTTCTGGTAGTGACAATATAAGAGAGGATACAAGCTTATCTTTCAATGTTTGAAAACTCTTTTCACACTCATTGATCCACACAAATTTGGCTTTCTTTTATGTTAACTTGGTCATAGGGGAAGCAATAGAAGAGAACCTATTCACAAACCTCCGATAGTAATCTGCTTAGCCTAAGAAGCTTCTAATATCCGATCAGGTTAATGGTCCAGGCTAATTTCTAATCACATCCGTCTTTTTAGGATCCACCTTAATACCATCCCCCGACACCACATGACTTAGGAAGGCAACCTCTTTTAACCAAAATTTACATTTTTCATACTTGGGATACAACTTTTCTTCCCTTAATCTTTGTAGCACTACCCTCAAATAACCCATATGCTCCTCCTCACTATGTGAATAGATCAAGATATCATCAAGGAAGACCACAACGAATGAATCAAGCTAGGGTTTGAAGACCTTATTCATAAGACCCATGAAGATAGCCGGTGTATTGGTCAACCCAAATGACATCACCATAAACTCAAAATGCCCATAACTAGTCCAGAAGGCTGTCTTAGGAATATCACACTCCCTCACTTTCACTTGACGGTACACGGATCGAAGATCAATCTTAGAGAAGTGGCTAGCCCCTTGCAATTGGTCAAACAAATTATCAATCCTTGGAAGAGGATAATGGTGACCTTATTAAGTTACCGGTAGTCAATACATATTCTAAGAGACCCATCCTTCTTCTTCACAAATGACACTGCTGCTCCCCAAGGTGATTGGGTAGGCTAATAAAACCCTTCTCCAACAAATCCCTCAATTGCTCTTTCAACTCCTTTAACTCTATCGGGGACATAGTAAGGGGGAAAAGAAACATGTTGATTATGGGGAGGAGGTCTATACCAAAATCTATTTCCCTTTTTGGAGGAACACTGGCTAGCTCATTTGGAAAGGCATCAAGAAACATATTTACCACCGGAAGAAACTCTATGTGAAGGACTTTGGACTCCATATCCCTAACCCTCACAAGACGGTAAAGACACCCCTCAGAGAACTTACGGGCTTTAATGCAAGAAATGAACCTACCCTTGACCACCACATATGACTCTCCCACTCAAGAACTGGTTCATTTGGGAATTGAAGTTTGACCCTATGAGTTCTACAATCAACAGAGGCATAGTATGCATGCAACCCATCCATCCAAAGAATGACATTAAAATCAACCATATCCAACTCAACAAGATCACAAGGCAATATTTTATGCAAGATATAAATGGGTCAATTTCTATAGACCTTCCTAAGCAACAATAGATGCACCAATGGGAGTAGACACCTCTATGACTCACTCAATAATTGGGGCTCAACATGAAACTTTTTATCAATAAAAGGGGTAACAAAAGAAAGAGTGTCATCCAGATCTATCAATGCATACCCATCAAAATCAAAGACTTTTAACATAATGGTGATGACATCAGGCACTTCCTCAATCCCTTGCCTCCCATGCCTTGCATAAAATCTATTGTTCCTTGGGGCACCACCTGTTGACCACCTCTTCCCAAAGGAACCGCATTTGTATCTAGTGGGCAGACCTCCTTAACCTTGTTTCGTTTACAAGGACAATCAATCTTCTTGTGTCTAACTTCTCCACATCTATAACATGCATTAGTGTCTCTCAAACACGAGCCTATTAGAAGCATGAGAAGACCCTTGGCCTTGATGAAACCAGCCACCCTTTCGACTTTCGAAGCTATCCTCAAGCGGGTCCTCTTAGCCTTATTACCCCTCTTGTTCCTCAACTTTTCCTCCTCCATTTGTGCAGCATAGGTCATCAAATGGGACAAATCCATGTCACTGATAAACATAGCGATCGATAGTTCTCTCTCACCAAATCGAAAACACCCATCACAAACTTGTTCATTCTAGACCTCGGGTCAGCAACCAAGTGAGGAGCATATTTAGAGAGTTGATTGAACTTGAGGGCATACTCTCTCACACTCATAGGCCCTTGTCTCAAATTCAAAAACTCCACCAATTTGTCTTCCGTAAGCTCAAGAAGGAAGAAGCGATTAAGAAAAGCCTCCTTAAACTCCTCCCAGAGTGCCACATTGTTGATTCCCTTCTCCTCCTTCAATAGATTAAACCATTTTTATGCTACCCCTTTGTGTTGGTATGCCGCCAACTCTTCCTTCTCTTCCGATCTAACACCCATAATAGCCAAAACTTTGTAGACCTTATCATTGAACCCTTTAGGGTCCTCATCCAAAGACCCATAGAATTGTGGGGAATTTATTATCATGAAGTCTCTTACCCGAGATGCCAGTGTAGGAGCACTAGGGGCTTGGTCCCCTTGATTGTCTTGATTAGACCAAACTTGTGCAAGCAAAGTGAGGGAATCTCGGAGCTCACCATAAGCCAGTTTTTCCTCGAGAGTGCAGGCTCTTCTTCCTCTTGTGTTAGGCATGATCAAGCATAGCAAAAAACAATTATTAGGGGGAAACCTTACCTTAACTTCTATAGCACGACATAGAGTAAGAAAAAGGGAAACATTTCCTAAAATGCCTCATAGCCTCTTACTCATAGTTATGTGCACAATACAACCATGAATAAGACTCTAATTGATGTGGTGTGTTGGATGCTGAAGACCATTAACAACTTAGTGCTCTGATACCAAGTTTTTCATGACCCAAGCATAGGGGCTAGATGTAACATGGCGCATGGGGAACCCGAAGGGACCCCAAGCAAGCCTCTTAACAATAAAATAACAACAAGAAATAGTATATAAGGATAAATGGGTCTAAGGGACAACTTTCATATCATTTACATCAAGAGTTGAGAGAGAGAGAGCCTAGCTTATAGCATTATACATAACATGTACAACAACACCTCTAACCATAGAACTTAATGGGGGGCCAAGACAAGCAACCGGGCTCACCCTCATATGAGTACATAATGAACGAAAAGGGTCTTTATACATAGCATAAGATCAAAGTCAATGTCCCCTTGTGAAGGACTTACCAACTAGCTTTGAGAGAGATCGTACTAGCCACATGGAGGAGGATGATCAAGTAGGGTTTCGATTCCTACATAGTAACATCATGTAGGCATAGAGTATGCGTTAGTACATTTGAATGTACTAAGTATGTAGGATGCAATGCAACAAGAGATAGGCATCATAATAAAAATACATAATAGTAAGAAATAGATGGCATAATAATAATATGGAATGTATGATCAATGCTTATGTAACATACTTACATAGAATATAATACAAGATGTAAGAAGAGACCAGCATTATAGAACCCGTAGGTTACCAAGGTACAAACCCCTTTGGATGGTTGGTAGATTGTCGCACCCTACCACCCTTGGTGATTGAGCAACTAACCTCTCAATATGGTTACCAAGGTATGAACCCCTTGATTGATTGGTGGATAGTCGCACCCTACCACCCCTGGTGATTGAGGTACCAACCCCTCAACCCGATTATCAAGGCACAACCCCTTGATTAGTGTCAAGGTAGAAACCCCTCAACATAGTTACCCGGGCTCTTAACCCCCAAGAAAAGCATGGTCACATTCCAACACTATATAGGAGAATATCATATACATGTGTTTCTTTCATCATTATAAAGTCATTCAACTTATAATACATGCATTGGGCCTTCTATTACTCAAAATACATTAACCAGACATTTTATTAAATACTTGGCGGGTGTGTAGTGCTAGTGTAAAACTATGCAATTGAAGAGTGAAATCATGCTAGAAAATTCAATTTAAAACCATCAATAGATACTTGGTAACCACCTCAAGCAATATGCATCAAAACCCTTCATCAAATCTCAGAATAGATCTTAGATTCATAGCTCAAAACATGCTAAAATAATCATAAATTCATAAAATCCCAACATAGTGTGCAGTGAAATTTATAATAAGTAATACCCATGAGTAAATCAACTTTAAAAATCATGCAATTTTAGGTAAAGGAAGACTTTTGAGAATCCTTGAAGAAGACTGGAGATGGAGACTTAAAGCTTGAATGAGAACCTTAAGATCAGGATGAGTTTTGAGACATGAAATTTGGAGATGAAATATTATTTAATTGTTTGAAAGAGTATTTGGGAATGTCTTGGATGATATGAGGGTGAAATAAGGCTAAGTATAGGTATTTTCACGCATGAGAAGGCTTAGGCCCAAGACCAAAAAGTCTTGGACCGAGTTAGAAAAATTGATCAAAATTTACACTGAGGAGTACCCATGGCGCGTCGTGCCAGGGGCGCAGAAGTCTCATAGGAAATTCAATTTTGGGAAAATGAAATTGCAATTTGTTTGCTCTAAATTAGGGGTTAGATTCATTTCCACTCAATTTGACCCTCTGAATAAGAATATGAAGTCGGATTTTTGATATCATGCAGGAATTTTGAGATATATGAAACTTACAATTCTGGGCACTTCCGAGGCACATTTTTAGCCACTTTTTGGGGTCGTTTTATGTAAATAATAAAATAGATCATCAAAAACTTGATAATTCGTGACTTGACATTTTGTCAAACACATGTGGATTCATGATACTTGTTCAAAATCATGCAATTCAAGAGTGAAATAAGATGACTAAACTTAATGCAAATCAATCCAGCAACATGTAGTAAAACCCTCATGTAGGGTACCTTGAAATTCATCTCAAAAGATCATAATAGTTCATAGTTTCATAGCCAAAATATGCATAGTCTTAATGGATAAAAATCAATCCATGGTATAAGATTGAAATAGATAGTCATGCATAATCAATCAATATTTCATACAAAACCCTAACATAATTTATTCTCATAATCCATGATAAAAGATACCCAAAGGTAATACAACTTGAAAACATGTAATTTTTCATAAAAAGGGAAGGTTGAGCTTCATGGGTGAAAGGACCCAATGGATGAAACCCATATACCTTAAACCTTGAATTCTTAGAGGTGAGCTTGAAGTAGTCTTAGCGCTTGAAATGAATCCTTGAGTCCCTAAGTTGAACTTGAGATCCTTAGATTTGAATGAGAGAAATGATAAAGTCTTAGAGAGGTTTGAGAGAGGGTTTTGTGAGTTATAGAGTTGAAGAAATAGCTAAGTATGGGTGATTTCACAGTTTAGTGGGCATGAGGCTACGAACCCAATGCCCTTGGGCAAATAAGAATGACTAAGGAAAATGTTGTACTAGTCCGCATCCAGTCCGCATCATGGACCAAATGCGAAGGAGGAATTACACTACTCCACGCCCAGGCCATATCGTACCTGGGGCACGAATGCTCTCTGGAAATAAGAAATTAGCGAAATTTATTTTTTGCTATGGGTCCTAAAAAACCTTTGTTATACCCATTTTTCACTCAATTTTTACCCTCTGATCGACAATATGAAGTTGGATTTTAGATATCACACATGAATTTTTAGATATAAGGAAATTACGAGTATGGACATTCCAAAGCATATTTTTGGGGCATTTTAGTGACATTACTAACCCTTACCTATTGTCCCAGTACAACCTCCCATTGGCCTAGTTCGGTTGATTAGACGAGAAATATCAATTGAATCCTGTTAATTAATCTCTTTTACTATTCATTACTACCTTGGTCTAGTCAATAACAGTAGGCAGGTTCTAGTGTTGGCCACCACTAGAAAACATGTAAAATAAAGAGAATTAATTAATGCTTGCATATACACGTTTCAAAAATTGTGAATTATCCAGTTTTACCTTGTTAGGTCTTCATGGTTCCCACAACCATAATTATGGATTTAGCTACTCATGGTTTGCATAGATGCAAGACTTTTGAATTTGAATAGAGCACTTACACAATTCAATTAAGCACAAGTAAATCCAAGCTTCAATGAGAATAACAAGATTGTAATTAGAAGATGAAATTAAAGTGTACAAGTGTTTCTCTGACTCCCCAATGCTTTTCTCTATTTTTTCTCACTCTAAACTTTCTGACTATTCGAAGTCTTCATGGAAAATAACCTAAAAACCTATTTATAATGTTTAAAATGCAAACCCTAAGTAAAATAGGATAATAGCGTCTGCATGCTTCACGAGATACGCCATGGGCGGTATAGTGATTTGCGTCCCGTAGTCAGGCTTTCATACTTGTTGCTTTAGTTATGGACTTGGCTTCTATGACGCCCCTCCACGGTTTGTAGGGGGTTTCATCTGATGAAACTTTAAAAAGTCCTCCTTCTCTAATCCTCAGGGTACAAGACTTGATCTTAACTCATAAAGTGATTCATGACTCATCTGCATATTTGTAGACCAAATCTCAAAAATCCACCCTCACTAGAATTGTACATGAAACCTTATTCATAGCCCGTAGAATAGCTATGGCTTGTAAATGGTCTCGTGGATCCTCAAAATCAGCAACTTCTGCATATTTTACACAAAATCAATGACAACCCAAAAAATCTTTAAACAAACACATAAAAACACAAAAACACATCAAACCCACTAACATCGCATTGAGAACACACAAAATTCCATGTTTTACGCATCAAAAGTATTATATTTTGACAGCGCATCACTCACCCTTTGGATGTGCATCGACTACTGGCAACTCAACAAGGTCATGATAAAGAACAAGTATCCTTGTCGAGGGTAGATGACCTATTTGATCTACCACAAGGGGCTAGTCATTTCTCTAACATTTATCGTCAGTCCGGATACAACCAAATTAGGGTGTGGAAGTTGGATATACCCAAGATGACATTTCAGATAAGATATGGGTATTTTTAGTTCGTGGTGATGTCCTTCGTCTTAACTAATTCTCTGGTAATATTTATGGATCTAATTAATGGGGTCTTTAAACCCTATGTTGACATGTTTGTTGTCGTATTTATTGATGATATTTTTGTTTAATCTTGATGTGGAGAAGAGCATGTGAAGCATTTGAGAGTAGTGCTGCAAACTTGGAGAGATGAGAGGTTGTTTGCTAAATTCGATAAATGTTTAATTTTTGTTGAAGGAAGTTGTATTCTTCCTAAGGAATGTGGTATCGGTGATGGAATTAAATTGGACCCTAAGAAGATGGAAGTGATAAGAAATTGTCCTAGGTCCTTGACTACAATGGATATTAGGAGTTTCTTGGGCTTAACAAGGTATCCCAGAGGTTTGTGAATAGTTTTTCCTCAATTGCTTCCCCTTTGACAAAATTGACTCAAAATAAGGTAAAATTTTTTTAGACCAATGAATGTGAAAAGAGTTTACAAAATTTAAAACACAAGCTTACATCCGCTCCTATTTTGGTTGTACTTGAAGATTTAGAAGGATTTGTGGCTCATTGTGATGCTTCAAGGGTTGGTTTGGGATGTGTATTGATGCAAAGTGGCAAAGTCATAGAATATTCCTCTCAACAACTAAAGGTGCATGAGCATAATTATCCCACTCATGATCTTGAGTTAGCAGCCGCAGTGTTTACTTTAAAAATATGGCATCATTATTTATATGGGGTTCATATAGACGTATTCACCAACTACAAGAGTGTCCAATATGTGTTCATATAAAGGGATCTTATTTATGGCAAAGAAGGTGGTTGGAACTCCTTAAGGCTTATGAAATGAGTGTGCACTATCACCCCAGCAAAGCTAACGTCGTGGCCAAGAAAAGTGTAGCTCATATTGATGATGGCAATAAGGAATTAGCTAGAGAAGTTCATCGGTTATCTAGGTTGGGTTAGGTTGAATGAAGTTGAGAATGGAAATGTGTTGGTCCTTGATAGTTCTAACTCTTCTTCGATTGAAGAGGTCAAGTCCAAACAAGACCTTGACCCACCTTTCTAGAATTAAAGGCTTTGGTAAATGATGGTAAAATTGAGATTTTCTCCCAAGAGGGAGATGGTGTCCTTAGATATCAATGTAGGTTATGTGTGCCTAATATTGATGCATTAAGGGATTTTATTTTGCAAGAGGCCCATAATTCGTCCTACTCTATTTATCTCAGTTCTATAAAGATGTATAGAGACATGAGGGAGGTGTATTGGTGGGGTGGTATGAAGAGAGATATTGCCAAGTTTGTAGTCGATTGTCATAATTGCCAACAAGTCAAGGCCGAACACCAAAGGCCTGGTGGCCTAGCCTAAGACTTAAAAATTCCTACTTGGAAGTAGGAAGAGCTCAACATGGATTTTGTGATTAGGTTACCAATGATTAAGAAGAACTTTGATTGTATTTGGGTTATTGTTGATAGAATGACAAAATCGGCTCACTTTCTACTGGTTAAAACTACTTATGGTGTCGAATATTATGCTCAAATACATATTCATGAGTTGGTTAAGTTGCATGGGGTACCATTGTCTATTATTTCAGATCATGGTGCTCAATTTATTTCTCACTTTTGGAGTTTCTTCCAAAAGGTCCTTAGTACCAAAGTCACGCTTAGCACGACTTTCCATCCTCAAACAGATGGTCAAGCTGAAGGGACAATTCAAACTCTTGAGGATATACTTATGGCTTGTGTTTTTGAGTTCAAAGGTTGTTGGGACGAACATCTTCCACTCATTGAGTTATCTTACAACAATAGCTATCACTCTAACATTGAAATGGCTCCCCTCTATATGGTAGGTGATGTAGGTCCCTGGTTAGGTGATTTGATGTGAGGGAAAATGCCTTATTAGGACCAAATTTGGTCATAGAGGCTTTGGAAAAAGTGAGGTTGATAAGGGAGAGGCTGAAGAAAATTCAAAGTTGGCAAAAGTCCTACTCCAACTCAAGAAGAGGAGATCTTCAGTTTGATTTTGGTGATTGGGCTTAGTTAAAGGTCTCACCCATGAAGCGTGTGGTCCGGTTTTGCAAGAAGGGAAAGTAGAGCCAAAGGTGTGTAGGGCCTTATAGAATTGTGAGGAAAATTGGTAAAATTACCTATGTATTAGTGTTGCTTATGGAGATGAGTATGGTTTATCCGGTCTTTCATGTGTCTATGTTGAGGAAGTGTGTAGGTGACCCAAGTTCTATAGTGCCCTTGGATGTTGTGGGTGTTGTGGACATACTTGATAGGGAAGTTAAGAGGTTGAGAAATAGAGATATAGCGTACGTCAAAGTCCTTTGGAGGAATCAACAAGTCGAAAGTGTCACTTGGGAAGTCGAAGCCAATAGGAAGAAGTGATATCCCTATCTCTTCCATTCTAATCAAGCTTGAGGGAATATGATTCTCCTATTTTAGGAGTTCCTTTCCTTGCATACCATCCTCATGACATTTATGCATGTTTATGAGATTTTTGATGTTACATTATAAGCGCTATTTGAAACATGATTTAAAAATTTTAAATGGTGCATGTTTTGCATTTTGTATATGGTGCATAAATGGATTCCTTAGACCTTGCCTTAGCACATTTGGGGATGAATGCTCCCAAGAGGGAGATATTGTAAGACCCTACCTATGGGGAGTATGAGAGATGCACGAAATAAGTTTTGCAATTTCTAGAAACCATCATTTTTAAAGGGGGTTTACGAGTCGTTAATTGAAGTACGACTCATATGTTGGTTTGTGGAACCTAGGTAGAAATTGTCACGACCCAACCCAGGGATCGTGATTAGTGCCGATTGGTCACCCAGAGAAACACTAAATTGGATTTCCATTTATATTAGCTAAGAAATTTATCAAAATTTTGGTAGAGTTTCCTATGTTTTACTAACTAACCACACCTGCAAATAGCGATCCCAGCAAATAGCAAACATCAATATACATATGTATGCGGGCCGACAAGGTCACTACTGTGGTAAAACCGCCCAACAAACTTACCATACACACGAAGTCATACCAAATACAAGATCTCACACCCACATGTATCCACAGGCACATACAAACCAAAATTATAGTATGGGACAGGGCCCCATCATACCCTCGAATATACATAAATGCAAAATATAGAAAATGAGTGTACATGTATATACCACAA